>JBBPKN010000106.1:0-73932 GCA_038089275.1 Pulveroboletus cf. rosaemariae | reverse complement strand
CCCTGGCTTACCACACTTAAAACAAGTTTTCACCTGCATGGTGGCTTGCCTGTCTATATCCATGGGTGCACCATGCCCAGGTTGGATGCCAGTTGTCATGAATCTAGGAGGAGGGGGTCACTGCAGATTATATGTGGGTCGATATTGAGAGGGGGGTGGACCGCACAGATTGTTGTATCTAGGGGTGAAAGTAGGAGTGTTCCTTTCTATGGCCATTCTTTCAAATGACCTTCCCAATTTCCTGACCATTCCGGCCAGTTCCCCTAAATCATCTGTCATTCCTTGCATGCAGACTTGTTGATAGATCCTATAATGAATTTAAGATCTCATCAACTTTACCGCATGATCATCACTGATTTTTGCATCTACCCACAAGACCTCAAACTCCTGCAGGTACTCGTTGATCAAGTTCCTTTGACATAATGCCTCTAACTTTTTGAGGGCTTCATGCATTAGCTTGTTGATGTGAAAGTATTTTCGTAGCTCTTCAGCTATGCCTGTGAAATCAGGCCATGCATTTACCCCATATCTCTCCACTGATCCATCTCCTTTCTCGTAGAAGTCATCTTCCTTCTTGATGTACTTCTCTTGCATTATTTGAGCATAACCTTCTGCTCTGCCTTCTAACCTTGACAAGACTGCTGCTGTCTGTTCTTGGTTGCTTCTTCACTTCTGCTCTGCATGCCATATGGCCATACTTGTGAACCATTTCCTCCATGTCTTCTTTTTGCCATTCCACTTTCCTGGATCAGCAATCTTCTTCAACAATTCTCCCATCTGCATAAGTTCTTTGACCAGTGTTCTGATCATATCTCCAGCTTCCCCACTCATATTTGTCCCACTTGTAGTAGGGGTTGATCGCTGGAAGAGGGGCTGGTGGAACAATGGCCAGGGTTCTGTTTCTAGGTGAGTTGGCTCTGATAGGATTGAACCTAACTCCGTTGATTCTCCTTCTTGGGAACTGCTCACATATGGATCAAAGTTGGACAGTTTGGACTACTGTCTTGGGAACCCAAGAGACTTTCTTTAGTGAAACAGATGGACGCAGAGATCAGAGCCTATCTGTGGTTGCGACTTTTCTATCTCTTCCTCTCTTTTCCTTAAAATCCTTTCTAGTTTGTTCATCGAATGCATCAAATCTCTTTTGAAACAACTGTCTCCCAAAGTCATCGTCTTCAAATCTGAGTACTGCTTCAAATATAAAATCTTTCAACTGTTCTTTGTGTCCCCAAGTATACTCCTTTTTCATCTGCTTCAGTATACACCCTTGACTAGTATTGATAGTCTTGAGCAAGTGTTACATTTGTTGTTGTCGATGTTTCAGCAATGAGACCTAACCCTAATCAAGGGCTTGATTGATATCAATGTTGGTGTGAATGAGAGTAAAGATGATATAGGAGCCCTAGTGAGGCCACTTGCAGTAGAATACAAATGCTCAAGACTGGGGCTTGAGACATGCTAAGGCTACAGTATTTATATGATTCAGAATGGTGCACAGACCAAGACCCTGATGGGAATATTCCCATGAACCCTGAGGCACCATCAAATGGAAAAGAAGCACCTGTGAGAATAGCCAATTGGCTGAAGAGAAATAGGGCTTCTAAAATGGAAGAATGCAGAAATGAAAGATGGTCAGAAGACATGAGGCTAACCCTATGCCCTGGGTCTAGACCTGTCATGTGACCTGTCACATGACCTGATAAGATAAAAGATTAGATAACCATGTGGAAAGATAAGATAAAGTCATGTGATCAAAAGTTTGAAAAATGAACTATAACAATATCCTAGAATAAGAGAACTAGATTCATCCAACAGAGTGACATAAAATGTTATTGGAGTGATATCATCAGTTTCAAAGCAAACAGAAAGATCAATGGCATTTATAATCATAAAATTGAAAGTGCCATCAAAAAGTCAGAGCTGCAATAGAGGAACAGAGTAAATCAGAAGGTTGTAGGTACTGACTAACTTGGTGTCTACAAAGCAATCTGAAGAACCAGAGTCAATTAGGGCAGGAAACAGAGGAATTTTGTGAGAAACAAGGATAACAAGAGGCATAAGTGAAGCATTATCTAAAAGAATGAATGCATTAAGTCTAACCTCCAGTAAAGGATGGAAAGGATTAATGCAACCTCCAGCCCATGCAGAGTCACAGAGGCTGCAGACTATTTTTTGCCTCTAAGGCAGAAGCCTCTGATTTGGTTTCTAAAGCAGAGGTTCTTGCAGCATGAGCTTTGGCTGCCTTGGAGAAAGACTTGGGACAGTCCTTTGCTATATGCCCAGTGATACTGCAGAACAAACAGAGGTAATTCTCAAGTCAATGCTTGTGTTCTTCCACAGTGAGCTTACTGTCCTTATCAAGCTTGGACAATAAGTCTTGCTTCTGAGGAATGAATGACTTGGAGAAGCCAGAGGAACTAGCTAACTTGTTCTTCAACTCCTTAGGGCCAGAGGTTGAAGTGGAGGGTATGGAGGGTTTGTCAGATGATTTGAACAGGTGAGACAACTTTCCTTGTCAGCTAATTTCAGATTTATACTTTCAGTAATGAGCATCAATGGTCTAAGCAAGCTGGCACAGCTCAATGAGGGTCAGGGGCTTTCCAACACAGGAAAGGTCTTCTTTGATGTGGTCTGGGAGATCATTATAGAAGTAGTGGTGGAGGACACCTTCTTCATAACCCTGGACTTGAGATGCAATTCTGTTAAACTTGACTACATATTTGTTGATTCATTGACCATTCTTCATAGTCAACTGGTCTAGCTGGTGCTCTGCATCTCTGACTGGGTTGTGGGGTCTGAAGTTAGTCCAGAGTTCCTGAACAAACTCCTTATAATCATCTATCCACAAGAGATGGAGATCAGGATCTTTGGTAAGAAGAAGGTCAGGTTTGAACTATTCTAATGCTATGCCCTTAAGGTAGGACTGAGCATAAGTAACCTTGGCTCAGTCATTGGTAAAAGCTTTGGAACAATCCTGGAAGTTTAACTTATATTAAACCAGGAAAACATGGAGCTTCCAGGGGTTAGTTCTGTCAAACTGGTCTGGTTCACATACTTTGGTATGCTATGAGGTTTCAGAGGTACTACAGAAGGAGCAAGCTAACCCACATATGGCACTAGTGAGATTGGTGATAGTATCATGGTAAATGGAAATAGGTTCTGGGTTTGGAAAAGATTTGAGGTTATCCTCTGGAATATTGGAATATACATTGGAGGGATTATCTCTGGGGTCACCTGGTACTCCTGAATGGGCAGGGGTGTGAGGAGGTTGGGAAACCTTGGAACCATCAGGGGCTTTGTCAACTAAAGCAATAGATATGGAAGAGTGGGAGGAAGCAGGAGCCTGTGAGGCCAAGCCTGGGGTATAATGGGCAGAGAAACTCTTGAACTGATCAAGAACAGCACAAGAGTAAGCTCTAGTTACACAGATAGACATAATAGCAGTACCAGCACAAGTGGAAGTTTAAATATACTATTATAAAACTGTGACATACTCCAGGGGTACTCCAGATAACTCCAGAGTAGACAGGGCTTAGCTTCACCTTATGTGATATGCCCTTATGCTAGTACCAGGTGCCCTGATTTATGGAGGTGTCAGAAGCTGTCAGAGGTCCAGAATAAGCTGCAGGGCTTTTCTACCAAGAGGTACAATATCAAGTTGTGAAGTAAGTCATGAAACTTAGTGTAGAATACAATGTCAAGTTGTAAGGCAGGAGATAATCAAGAAGGATTGTAATGTCATGTTATGGTCAATATTCAAACTGAGGTACAAGATACAGAGCTACAGTACTTATACCTCAGAGAGGCAGATTATCTAAGGAGGAAACAGAGATATGAAAGGAGTTGTCTCATAAGTGAAGCAGGTTCCAATGTATTCTGGATATGAATGGAGATGTCAGAGGAGACAACATCAAATAATATCAAACTGAAAACTAAATGATAACAGAAAGAGGTAAGATAGAAAGAAACAGAAACAGGAAGTAAGATTGAAGGAACTACAGAGTTGTATCAGAATGGAATGGAGTTAGTGTAGGTAAAGTTGTAATCAATATTAGGTAGGAAAGGGTGAAGGTAAAGGGAACCAGGAAATACACAGCTTAAAGCATGAAAACAACTGGAGTTGCACTGGAGACATAGCAGAGTTGATCCATTGGTACAGGATATGACAACTACTACCTTTCTACTCATCCTGCTAAGCAGAACTTTTGTCTGAGTTCATTACTAATCCTCTAAAATAGTTTCAACTCATTTCAGAGTAATAGTTTGAATTTATTTCAGAATATAGCTTCTGAAAAATTCTTCATCTAGTATTCATACTCATTGTAATTGATTGCATTGGCTTCTTGACTTCAGCTATCTTCTACTTGACTCATTGTGAAGGCATATACCCAAAAAGTCTTGGACTGCCTCTGCCAATCTGCTTTTGCTTTTGCTTATTGACTTTCTGCTAGACTCAGAAATCTTCTTCAGCTATAATGGTAGTTTAAACTTGTTCTGAAGCAACTGCAAAATCTAACTTCAACTTCTCCAAGTAAATCATCACTTATCCTCCCTAGTAACTCTTATGCCAAGTCAAGATTATTGATTTTTGGATAAAGTCTCCATCTTCTCATACAAATCTTGTGTTGGACTATCTGGACTCTTAGAAGGGAATACAGCTATAAATAAAAATGAGGATTTCTCAGAGTGATTTACAACTCTATAATAGTTTAATGACTTGTTCAGGTCAAAAGTAGTTTAAAGTCTTTATGAACTCATGCTATCTGAAATAAAGGCTTTGCAGAAATAGTAACCAATTGAATGGCACTGTAGAAATCTTATGATGATTTAAGCTCCCTGGTCTTCTTTAATCTAAGCTTATAAATATATATGGCTACACTACTTTCATCTTATGCCAGACAATATCTTGTTGGTTTTTCATTGAACCTCATCAGCTATGATGACCTGGAAAACTTTGGAACTTTTTTTATGATAGCATTGGAAACACCCAATTTCTTCAACTAGATGCCTTTCTTGGTAACTTCTGCTTTGTTTTCTTGACCTAGCTCTTTGAATGTAGGAGCATAACTACTGATCCATCTTGAACTCACCTCTTCTTGAGACTTGCATATCATCTTGGCTGCTAAAACTTCTGATCTAGAAAACTCTGCATCTGCTGTGACATCTTATTAAATACTCTCCAATGGGAATGAGGGAAATTTCTTCTTGCAATAGCTTGTCTATACTTAGCTGGTACCTGTGAATGTTTGATAATTTTCTTGACTCATATCACCTATAATAGTCTGTTACCCCAGTGGACACATCTTGTGCAGACCAGGTTTCAAGTCTTTATCAAGTGACATGCATTCTTCACATAAGGGCATCTGCTACTGCTGAATAAGGTGGATCCATTCTAACTTTAACCCCATCTGAGGATGCTTTTTCTACTAAGTGAGCTTTTGTGGCTAGTGGCTCTAAATAGGCAAGTAAAAAGAAAAGGATGAGCCTAATCAAGACTATAAAGGGATAAACCCCAGCCAGACCTTAAGGAAGAACCCCCAAGGGATCACTTGTGAAAGTCCAAAGCTCAAGTGATAAAAACTGGAGAGCCAGCCCTTTATACTCTTGCCCTTATATATTGTCTAAGAACTACTGCTGACTAATACATGTGCTACTAATCAGGAAATGCCCCAAATCCTGGGCTAATAAATAAGAAAGGGAATGAGGATAAAGCTGTTGAAATTGGTTGATTACCTATGCTCTATAGCTTACATAAGCTAATAACTACATCGCACCATTAGTTACCTTAGGATACTTCATGACTACAAGTATCCTGCAGTTTCCTGCAGTTTCAACAAAAGCATGAAGTGAAAATAAAGAAATGCCAGCAAAGGGCAGGCACAGATATAAAGGAGAATGGAAGAGAAGGCATAGCCTTGGAATGGAAGTGCAGGGTTAGAGGTGCTGCACCCATAAGGATGGAGATCTCTGCCACAGATAAGATCCAATCTAAGATCTGCCATAGATGCATCTAAGATCCAGATTTAGATTCAAATTCAGATCAGATAAGATCCATGGAGATAAAGAAGGAGGGCAGTTTCCAGGAAGATCCAGGGAAGATCCATGTTAGATGACTAACTGTCACATGACCACTGCTGGGAAAAGGGATAATAAATACTCTTAAAGAATTGAAACCACAGACTAGGATTAAGCCAAAAAAGAGGTGTCTTGTACATGATCACATGATGTCACATGACTGGTTCTAGTGCAGGAAGTATCACTTTGTAACACTGTCCTTCAAGATATAAGTACTATAGTCCTGTATCTTGTATCTTAGTATGAATATCAACAAAAATACCCTTGTCTTGCTGTCATTTTTATTCTGCCCAAGCCCTTGGGCTTACTCTGACACTCCAGGTTACTCCAGAGTACCTCCAGAGCTGAGCAATATCCTTGAAGAAGTTGTAAGGCTTTACTCTCATAACTAGGCTTGACTCTCCTTGTCTTACCTATTTTCTATGTTAAGCATTAGAACCACCCTTCTCTCCATGACCAATTTCTCCATAAATCGGAACACCACAAAGTGCAATGGCATACCACATAAGGTGAAGCCAAGTCCCATCTGACCAGCATAACCCTACTTGACCTTCTTTAGAAACCTCTGAAGTATATACCTGGGTTATGTTGATATAGCAAGAAGGGTATGAATTTTAACAGCAGTAATAGACAAACAGCATTTGAAAAATCCATCCTGGATTGTATAAGAACCAATTCACTTTTGGAACAACTTCCTAAAAGGATATGGAAGTTTAAGATGTTGAGTTGAAAGCTAAACTTTTTGTCTAATCTAATATGAGAGAGCTTCAGATCTTCATTTATTTACTTGTTTCCTCATTCTTTCTTGTGCCTGTGCTATGGCCTGTTGGGTTACTTGATGCATTGCTTTAAGATCCTTAGCAAATGCATGTGATGGATGATCTTGTGTAAATTCTAGACAAGGACAATATCTTTTGATTACTGCAAAAGAAGTGTTTTGAATGGCAGAGAAAAAGGCATTGTTATGGGAGAATTCTGCCATCTTAATCCATTTGGCCCATTGATCTTGATTCTTGGCAAAAGATATGCAAATACTGCTCTAACTCCCAGTTAATTCTTTCAGTTTGCCCATTTGTTTGAGGATGAAATAAAGTAAAAATTTTTTGTGAAATACTTAAAGAAGTACAGAGGTTACTTGTGAAAGCAGAAGCAAATTGCAGACCTCTGTCTAAAACAATTGAAGATGGTAGTCCATGATGACACCACACATGATCCCTAAATAATTTCACCAAGTTAACAGAAGACATTTGAGATAAATAGCAAGGAATAAAAACAACCACCTTTGAAAACTGATCTACTACCACTAGAATAGCATTGAATTCCTTTGACTTTAGTAAACCAGTGATAAAATCCATAAAAATATTCTTTTATGGTTCTGAAGGAATAGAAAGGGGAATCAGTTTGCCTGCTGGTGCTTTTTGTGATTCCTTTGTAAGGGAGCATGCTTGGCAGGACTTAATGTAAGTGAAAGCATATTTTGCCATGAAAGGCCAATAAAAGTATCTGCAAAGCATATGTAACATTCTTTGTTGACCCCCATGTTCTGCAATTGGGAAGTTATGGCACAACCTTAGTGCCTCCATGTGTAACTCTTCTGAAATGAAAATTGTGTTTGTTTCTTGATGCAATAAATACCCCTTATCTGCATTATAACACAACCCCAGAAGATTGTCATCCAGCAGAGAGGTGGTGGCAGCAATAATGTTAAGAAGAAAAGTGTTTATTAAGAGGGTGAAACAGGTGGGAAAGGGGCAAAGCAGAAAGAAAAAAGAATGACAACCTGCTGATTAGGTTCCTGATTCAGAAAACCATGATCAACACAGTGAAAGAGAGCATCAGTGCAGCCATTAGAAGTGCTGGGTTTATAGACAATGGTAAGCCTATATTCCATTAAGGTTTCCATCCAATGAGCCTGCCAACTAGAAAGATCTTGCAGATGCTTCCAATGTTCAAGAGCTTGATAATCTATTGAGATTTCAAAATTGGTGTAATCAATGAGGAGATGTCTTCATTCCTTAAGAGCCTGAATAACTGCTAAAAGTTCCTTATTATAGATAGAATAGTTTCTTTTAGCTAGAGAAAGAGAGTGGGAGAGATAGGCCACTGATTTCCAATAACTGTTCATAAGATAAAATAGGACTGTTCCAGTAGCAATATCACTGGCATCTGTTTTCACTCAAACCAGTTTGGATGAATCTGGATAAACAAGAAATGGAGCCATACTTATAATATTCTTGAGAGTAACAATTGCTTTTTGCTAAGGCCCATCTCAAAAAAATGCCTTGTCCTTGTGAGTTAAATTATTCAGTGGGCAAGCTATGTCAGTAAAGCCTTGAATAAAGTGATGATAGTAATTTGCTAAGTCTAAAAAGGCTTGTACTTGTTTGAGGGTGTAAGAAATTGGCCAATTTTGAATGGCTTGAATCTTGTTTATCTGCATTTTCACTCCATCTTTAGACATGACAATATTCAAATAGTCCACCTTTTCTTGGATAAAGTAGCATTTTGATGGCTTTAAAAACAAATCATTGTTTTTCAGCCTTTGAAGAACTTGTGCTACCATCTGGGCATGTTCCTTTTTAGTCTTTCCTTTAGAGAAGATAGTGATGTCATCAATATAGATCATGATAAAAGACCATAAATCATGAAATAGATCATTTACCATAGTCTGGAAGATTTCAAGACTATTGCATATCCCAAAATACATTATCAGTGGTTCAAAAGCTCCTATTGGAGTGGTAAAGGCCCCTTTCCACTTGTTATCTTCTTTTATGCAGATATTATTGTAACCCCAGAAAAGATTCAGAGTGATGAATATATCTGTGCCTTTGAGGCAATCAATAAGAGTTGAGATTAGTGGTAGAGGATAATTATTTTTTATCATCCATTGATTTAGGTATCTGTAATCAATTACCATTCATTTACCTCCATCTTTTTTACTAATGAAGAATACTGGTGAGATTTGAGGGGATTTGAATAATCTAATATACCCCTTTTTAGTTTCTTTATCAATGAATTCTCTTACCTCTATTATCTCAGAGTCTAATAATGGAATTACTCTGCCTTTTTTTGGAATAAACCTTTAAAAACTGCCAAAATTCTTGTGGTACCTGTTTTCTTAGTTCTTCTAATTCTGTAGGAATTTGTCAAACTAGAAGGTTAGCTGGTTGACTAAAAGAGATTTTCTTATTCCTTCAATCTATAATGGGATTATGTCTTTTGAACCAGTTATATCTGATGATTATATCAAGATTTCCTAATGTTGATACTAAAGCTTCTATTTCTTCTTTGTGTCTTGCATCTGTTGCATCAACAAAACTAATTTGGAGTGTTACCTTGTATTATAGTCATTCTTCAATGCCTTCTAATCCAATGGCATTAAAAACCACTACTTCTTGATCTAGAGGAATCTGTGTTAGTTTATACTGTTTTACTAACCTTTGACTAATAAATGTGAGTACTGCTTTAGTGTCCAGCAGTGTCATTGCCATTCCTATCTTGGTCCAAGTTTTTCCTTTTCCTATTAATTGTGTTTCCAGCAGGAATTTATCTCTTCCTGTTAGAAAATCAAGGTTTTTATAAATATCTGTGAGAGGCAAGCTGTGTTATGGTGTTAGACATTGTATAACTTGTCCTAACCCTAAACAGTCTGCCTTGAGAGAGTGTGATGGTTTCATTGTTGGATTCAGATTAAATAGAGAAAGATTGGTATGGGAATACTCAGGGTAACAAAGTCTGAGGAGCCATAGCACAAGTCATCAGAGGAATGGCCTATATTGCAAGGCACAAGCCAGGGACTACAATGTACAAGATAACAAGGTGATTAAGGCTAGAGAGCCTTAACACAGAACTACAAGCTACTTATACTAATTCAAGATATGCATAGACCACCTAGTGGCTTCAGGACAATATTAAATAAGGGAGATGGGCATAGGGTAAGGGTTGAGGATATAATTAATGGCCATATAATAAAGGGGTGTATCAAGGGAGAGGCTATGTAAAATGAAAGGGAAGAGTTCAGGGTTAGCAGAGATTAAATCATACCCTTAGCCATAAGGCTAAGAAGATTTCATTTAGAGATCTGCCATGATTACATCTGATTCTCATCTGGATTGAGATCAGATTCATCAGAGATTTGATTAGGAAAGCATTTGTCATCTGAGATACTAGATTCAACTATAAGCTGTGCCCAAATCCAAGAGAAAGCTCTGAATAAACAACTTAACCATATCCTAGGGTTTATTCTTGTTTGGCAATAAAGTCTTATGATCACATGCTTCTCACATGACTCTTCTGCTAGTGAACTTGTCATTTGTAATAAGCTGCATATAAATAAAGGAGAAATTTTTTCTTTTATTTTCTTAAAGAAATTAAGCACCAGATTATAACCCCCAGCTGGACTCTTTTGAGATTCTTCTTGGGTAAAAGGAACTGCATTCATAGGAGTACATTGATTAAATAGTGCAGCACCAAAAGAGGAAGAAAATGCAAAAGAACTTTTATTACCTTAATCAATAGAAGTCCTTATTCTTTTAAATGCTTTGCCTTATTAGCAAATTGTTATGAATTCCTTTTTTTTCTCTTCAATCCTCTTGTTCTCTCATCCTAGCTTCTGCTCTTTACACATCTCAAGTGCTTTCTTGTTTAACCCTTTACTCTAGACTTCCATTTTTCTTGCAGTCTAGCCTAGCCTAGACCACTCTCTTGTTATATCTTCTGCCTGAATGTTCTATCTTTTAATTAGCTGACTCATAATCATTCTATCACTTTCCATCCATTTCTACACAGATAGCTTACTCACCATTTGTCAGCATGATTACATAGTTATTTTCACCCAAATCTTATTTAGTGTACTATAAAGTAGTATACTTTATGTCTTTTCTCTCTTCATGCTACTTCTACCTTGTGATTCCTTGCATACTTCTCAGGCTTGTACCTAGTACTTGGAATTCACTCTTGTTCTGCCCTGGCAGTCTCCAGTTTAAGGCCTTAGTTGTCCTAGTGTTCAATTTGCAGCACAACCCCATGTTTGTTATCTATTCACTCATTTTGAGGCTTATATCTTGTAGAAGCCTCTTGCTTGTCCCTTACCCAGCAAGGTCTATGCTAGTCCCTACCTGGGCCTAATGTAACACAAATACATCTTGCCAGTAAGCTCTGACCACCTCCCTGTACATACTATCCTTGGAAATTTCTTCTACTTTCAAAGACTCTTTTTTTTTCTTTTTGACTTCTGCAGCCAATGTTCTCATATTGATATAGAGAGCCTTATATATGTTGGGCTTCCCAGGAACTTCTTCAAAATCACTGAAGGTTAATACTGTCATATTTCATATCTCTGACTCAACTCCAACCCAATTCCAACCCTGCTTATAACTGGTCCTTATATCCAGTAAGCCAATCTAGTCCTCTGTCACCATTCCATTCTACCCCAGCTATGCATGTATGCTTCCCACCTTTCCATCAGTAAATGCTCCCCCAGCCCTTTGCTCCTGCTTCATCCTATTCTGTTTCCAGCTTCTATCTCTGTTCCAGTTAAGTACTACCTTAGTTTCACTTTGCCATCTCCAGACCACTCCATTATAACTCTGCACCTAGTCATGCTCTCAGTTACTGTTACTATTCCTATTACTATTCCTGTTCCTTGTTTTTCCTCACTTCTTCCTGTAATCTTTCAGTTTTAGTCTAACATGATTGGACATTGTCTCCCCTGACATCTCCATTCATTTCTTAGATATTTAGACATCTGCTTCACTTCTGATTTTGCACCTATCTCACTTTACTACACTCTTAGATAGTTCTGCCTCTCTGAGATATAAGTACTATAGTCCTGTATCTTGTACCTCAGTATGAATATTGACATAAACACACCCTTGTTGTCATCCTTACTCTGCCCAAGCCCTTAGACTCACTCTGATCCTCTGGGGCCAAGCAATATCCTTGAAGGAATTATAAGTTCCCATTCTCATAACTAGGCTTGACTCTTCTTGTCTTGCCTATCCCTCTTGTTGGGCATTGAGACTGCTCTCTTTTCCATCTCTGATATCTTTGTAAATCAGAACACCAGAAGGTGTGAGGGCATATCATATAAGGTGGTCCCATTCAATCAATGAAACTCTTCCCAAATCCTTTCAGACACCTCCAGACATCTCTGGAGTCTCTGGAGTATAACCTTCTCTCAGATTCATATACCACAAAGGCACTAGAACCTAACCTTTGTTCCCTCAGCCATAAGGGTTTTGTTTATAAAGCAGATAATAATAGAAAGTTTATCAGTATATCTGTGATCAGTATAAAGTTTTTAACAGTATACTCATACTCATTATAAGTTTTAACAAATACTTGCCTTTGAGATATGGCCCTATTGTTACTTGCTGGGGTATTAGCATAATTCTACAAATATAAAGTAGTGAAGGGGAGGGAAGGGACAAACAACAATTCTTTGCTATATGCCCCTTCTTGTGGCTGTTATGCTAGGCCTGGGTAGGGACTAACATAGACCTTGCTGGGCAAAAGACAAGTGAGAGGCTTTACAAAGAGTAAGCCTCAAGATGAGTGAATAGATGACAAATACAGGGTTGTGCCTCAAGTTGAATGCTAGAATGACTGGATCTTTAGACTGGAGACTGCCAGGTCAGAACATGAGTGGATTTCAAGTACTAGATACAAGGACTAGGGATTATACAAGAAATCACTAGGTAAAAGTAGCATAAAGAGAGAGAAGACTCAAAGTATGCTACTTTATAGTATAGTAAACAAAGTTGGAGTGGAGACAACTATGTAATCATGCTGACAAATGATGAGTAAACTATCTATGTGGAAACAGATGGAAAGCAATAGAACAATTAAAAGTCAGCTGATTAAAAGATAGAATATCCAGGCAAAGGATATAACAAGAGAGTGGCCTAGAGCAGAAGCTAAGATGAGAAAACAAGAAAAGAAAGAAGAAAAAGGAGAAATTGTAACATTACTCCCCTGCTAGGGGTGAAGTACCCACTGAATCCCTAAGAGGGTTTGTAGGAGGGGCCTGGGGAGCCAGTAATGTTGACCCAGCCAACTTCATTGATAATATCACTGCAGAAGTCATTGTTAGTGTGATATAAAGGTGGAGGAGGTGAGAAAGCTGCAGGAGAGTGGTGGTATGATCCCTGGGAGTGGCAAAAGTGCAGAAGCATTGAGAGAAGTAAGAAGAGCCATGAAAGGAGTTGTAAGAGGAGCCACAGGAGGAAGAGGATGCAGAGAAGGAGATGAGAGGGTCAACAACATGACATTGAGCTGGGCAGTTAGCCTATATATGGCCAGGGTGCCAGCAGAGACAGTAGGGGCATTGGTACAAGGGGCAGTTGATGCAGATGTGGCCCAGGTAGCAGCAGTGAAAGCATACCTCATGAAAGCAAGGATAAGAGAGAGAAAGGTGGCCTTTATCATGGAGGCTGGTCTACCAGGCTTCAGCATATTCAAGGGCAATAAGCTTATCATCATCAAGAGGGAAAGAAGAGGCTAAAGAAGTGGATGGGGTATAATTATGAGTGGAGATGAGCTCATGCATGTAGCAATTGAGGTTAGTAAGGAATTTACCAAACTCCAACTGATAGGCCAGAATCTTGATGTTAGAAAGAAGTTTCCAATGGATTGATGTAATAAGAGCTTGTGTGAGGGAGATATAAGCATGGGGGATACAAGTGAGGGCAGCAGTGAGAAGTGGAAGCTAGAGAAGCTGCATGTAGATCTAGTAAATGGCCCACAAAAGTAAGAACATGTTAAGATGAGAGCTGATAGGGATTGCTAGGTGAGAATCCATGACAAATGTCAGGATGTTGTGGGAGTAGTCCTGGGTGGGGGCTCCTGGGTAAAGGATGTGGGCTGAGAGAAGTAGGTCAATGCTAAGAATGCCAGTAAAGACATTGTCTATGGCTGGAGGGAGAACTGGAATAGATGTAACAACAGCAGGGCTGATGATAATAGCAGGGGGCAAGGATACAAATTCCTCAGAGGGGGAATTACCTAAGAATAAAGTTTGAGGAGAGGTAAACTGCAAGTTAGATATAGAAGATGGGGAAAACAGAGTGGAAAAGGGAACAGGGAACTCAGCAATGGCTAGTGGAGAAAGGGCTAAGGTAGTAGCAGTTGGTGAATCAATGGGAGTGTTGCAGGAGCAGAAACTGTGGTCAATAGTGGAAGTTATGATTGCTTGCAAGAGTGGTTGGATTTTTTAGTGGTGGGGCATGAATGAGAAGTGACTGGGGGAAAATGGTAAAAGTAAAGGAGTTTATACTTATCCAGGGTGGACTGGGAATGTTTTAAGTTCCATTCAAATTCCCATGAGTCATTTTCTGCTGAGTACCCTTTTTAATGAATTAGAAACTGGCAGTTACTAGAGGGGCCACAATGCTTTAATATTCACTCTATTTCATATTCCTCTTTACCTTATATAAGGTCCAGAGGAGGAGTGGGGAAGTTCTTTCCATGCACATCATTTTTGCAGTAGGATAATAACAGTAACACATGGAAAACTGGGTAAATCTGTTATAGTTTACTTTTTTAATTTTTCATTACATGACCTTATCTTATCTATACCACATGGTTATCTAATCTTATATCTTATCTAGGCATGTGACAGGTCACATGACAGGTCTAGACCCAGGGCATAGAATTAGCCTCATATCTTTAGCCTGCTTTTTATTTCTTTTTTCTTCCATTTTAGAAGCATTGCTTCTTTTTAGCCATTGGCTATTCTTACAATATCTTCTCTTCCATTTGATGGTGCCTCAGGGTCTGTGGGAGAATTCCCATCAGGGTCTTGGTCCATGCACCTTTCTGTAGCATATAAATACTATAACTCTAGCAAGTCTCAAGCTCCAGTTTTGAGCATTTGTATTATCTAGTACAAGTGTCTCTAATT
Organism: Pulveroboletus cf. rosaemariae; assembly: GCA_038089275.1. NCBI lineage: Eukaryota > Fungi > Basidiomycota > Agaricomycetes > Boletales > Boletaceae > Pulveroboletus > Pulveroboletus cf. rosaemariae. Next base: position 58,955 of record JBBPKN010000106.1, on the reverse strand, counting down.
AACTCATTTACTCACTTTATTCTCACTACTATCAACACTGCTTAGAGCCCTTGATTAGGGTTATTGTTTTCCTTGTATATTGTTCAACAAAATGTCACCATAACAGGATTCTCCAAGTGGTGGGAAGATGGAGGTAATAAGTAATAGGGGATAGGATCTCAGTGATGGTGAAGAGTTCTTTCCTTTTCAGTGAGAGTTTTGAATGAACAATAGCCCATTTCAGATTTCAGGCTTCCAACCATATCTTATCTTCCTTAACAAATGGAAAAAAAGTGAAACAGATGTGAAATGCCATAGTTTGGCAGGTAAGGTCATGTGTGATAAGGGCTTTGTCACAAGCTGCAAGGAGTATCTTAGTATGGTCAGCAATACTAGATATTAAGGATTCTTCTATAATAGAGGAAAGAGCATGAGGCTTATACTCTATCATGAGGTAGAATGTGTTACAAGTGAACAGCTTGCTAGCAGAAGAGTCACATGACAAGCACATGATTGTGAGACTTATATGCCAAACAAGAAATAAACCCTAGGATATGGTTAAGTTGTTCTTTCAGAGTTCCCTTGGGGTTTGGGCAATGCTTATGAATAGATCTAGTATCTCAGATAACAGATTGATCTTCTAATCTGTATCTCCAATGAATCTAATCTTAATCCAGATAAGGGTCAGATGCAATCATGGCAGATCTCTAGATAGAATCTCCTTGGCCTTATGATTAAGGATATGATTTAATCTCTGCTGACCCTGGACCCTGACTTTCATTCTACATAGTTTCTTCCTGATACATATCCTTATCACATGGCCCATTGATCATACTCTCAGTAAGCATGCTCTATGCCCTACTTCTATTTATAATAGTTCCCTATGCCCCAGAGATGGTCTGTGCACTAACAGAATAGATATAAATACTTAGTGAGATATAGTACTTAGCCCTTAGCTTTGATCACTTTGTTATCCATACTGCTCTCTAGTCTCACTCCTAGTTAGTCACCAATACAGTGGCTTTCTCTGGATACTAGTGCAATGGCTCCTCAGGACTTGCTACTCTGAGTATTCACCATTCTCTTTATTCTTTTTCAACTGAGACCAACATTAATACCAATGCATTCTCTTAAAGCTATACTGTTTAGGATTAGAATGAGTCATACTGAGTCTGACACCATAACAGAACAGGAATTGTCTAATAATGGAGTGAGGGCAGTGATTGTAAACAAAGTCAGCATGGGTAATTGAATCAGCCTATCCAGTAAGATTAGATCCACAGTAAATGCAGAGGTAGATCTTGATTTTCTAATTAACATATTCAGTTTCTCTATCAGACTAAGGGTAATATGCAGTGAAAAGGGAGAGATTATACTCAAGGAGTTTACCAAGCTCCTTAGCAAAGGTGGAAGTGAATTATAGGCCTCAATCAGAGATGATTTTGTTATAAAGCCTAAAACAAAGGAAAACTTTGTGGAAAAACTGGGTTGCAATGCCCTGTGCAGTGACAGATTTGACTGTGGAACAAAAAATTACCCCCTTTGTAAGCCCATGGTTAACCATGACCAAAAAAGCATTGAAGCCAGAGAATGGAGGAAGGTTGGTCATAAGATCACAAGAGATCTGCTGAAAAGGATGAGTGGCAAAAGAGCAAATGGGGAAGAGAGCAGGAATGGAGGGGTGTGTGTTTGCCTTGTTCTGCTGGCAAAAATGGCAGCCAGCAATGTAGTTACAGACAAAGGAGGCCAGATCTGGCCATTAAAATTCAGCAGAGATAAGCTGGCAAGTTTTCAGATAGTCAGGGTGGCCAGCAGAGGAATGGTCATGGCAGCACTAAAGAATGGCATAATGGAGATCAATCAAGGAGGGAATATAGACATGGCCATTGTAGGTGAGCAGGCCATTGGTTTCCTTTCAGTTGGAGATACAAGAATGAAGGAATTTCTCATTAGCAGAGGTGTCTATCTTTTGAAGAATGAAAAGGTAAAGGGGGTCATTAGGGAGGTGTTTCTTGATATGTGCAGAGAGGTCAGCATCAATAAGATTGATAAAGAGCTTGAGGGGAAGAAGAGTGACCTTCTAATTGTCATGGAAGGTATTGGGGCAAAGGTTAGGGTGGCAAGAGAGGAAATTAGGCCCAGGGAGGGAGAAACAAGCAACATGTGAAAGTTGCAGGTCAAAATCAGCAATATCAAGGAGCCAGTAAGCCTGGCAATAATTAAGCTTCTGGGGAGATTTAAAGTATGTCAGGTTTTTGTGATCAGTGAAAACCTATACAGGGAATAAGGAGCCAAGGAGGTATTGCCTCCAAGCTTTCAGGGCACAGATGACAGTAAGTAGCTCATGATCATAGATATCATAGTTCTGCTTGGTGGCAGAGAATGTCTGTGAAAGGTAAGAGCAGGAATGTCAATCACCATTGGCATTAGTTTGAAGGAGAATACCATCAGAAGCATAAATGGAAGCATCAGTGGCAATGGCAAACAGGTGGAAGAGATCTGGCATCTGCAGAACTGGTTATGAAAAAAAAAGGCCTTGAAAGAATCAAAGGTCATCTGTGCCACAGAAGACCAAGACCAGGCTGCAGCCTTCTTGGTGAGATTAAGGAAAGAATGAGCAATAGTGAAGTAGTTGAGAATAAATTACCTGTAGAAGTTAGTAAAGTCAAGAAAGAAGTGAATGTCCTTGACTTTCAAAGGGACTAGCCATTGCAAAATGCCAGTGAGTTTCACAGGGTCTATAGCAAGTTTACCAGAACAGACAATCATTCCAAGGTATTTAACCTAGAAGACAGCAAAGGTACATTTCTCTAGTTTGAGGTGGAGGTCAAGATCTACTATCTGTTATGCTAGGCCCAGGTAGGAACTAACATAGACCTTGCTGGCAAGAACAAAGGAGACTTTACCAAAGGTAAGTCCCAAGTGCAAGTGAATAGGTAACAAACAAAGTGTTGTGCCTTAAGGAAATGGCTAGAGGTACAGGGCTGTGCCTAAGTCAGACACTGGGATGACTTGCTTTAGACTGGAGAGCACCAGGTCACAATCAAGAGTGGATTTCAGATACTAGGTATAAGGACAAGGAGTATGCAAGGACCATGAGGTAAGTCACAATATAGAAGTAGTCTAAGGAGAGAGAAGACACAAAGTATGCTACTTTATAGTACAAGGAATAAGGTTTGGTCAGAGATATAATGAGTAATCTAGCTGACATGTGATGAGTAAGTTATCCATGTGGAAACAGATGGAAAGTGATAGAACAATTATATGTCAGCTGATTAAAAGATAGAATACCTGGGCAAAGAGTGTAACAAGAGAGCAGTCTAGACAGGGTTAGAGCATGAGAAAGGCCAAAGTTTATCATGAAAAGTAAACAAGAAAGCACCTGAGGTGTGTAAAGAGCAGAAGCTAAGACAAGACCAGAGAAAAAGAGAGGAAAGAAGCAAGAAATCATAATACTATTCATTGGAGGATGTGGGAAGTGTGTTCCTAATGGATGTCAGCATCAGGAAAGGAAATAAGAAGGTTTTCCATGTAGATAATAAGCCATCCTTTGGTGATCATGTCACAAAATGAGTTATTTATGAAGTGCTGGAATGTAGTAGATGAGTTATTCAAGCTGAAAAACATCACCATTGGTTCAAAAAGCCCTTTGTAAGTGATAAAGGTGGCTTTTCATTGATGTCCATCTCAGATACAGACATTGCTATATCCTCATCTGATATTGAACTTAGTAAAGAGCTTTGTATCACAGAGTTTATCTATGAGGTCAGAGATAAGGGGCAAAGGGTAGGCATTACAAATGGTATGTTTATTCAAATACCAATAGTCTTGGCAAGGGCAAAGCTTGCCATTCTTTTTCTTAACAAAAAAAAAGGATAAAACTTGAGAGAAGTTAAAAGGGCAGATTTTCCTGGCATGGAGGTTTTTTTCAAGAAAGTCTTCTGTGGCCTGTCACTCTGGGGGAGATAAGGGATACACCTTACCAATCTTTAGGACAAATATGTCCTTCAGATTAATCTCATGATCATAGAGGTAAGAGGGTGAAATTTGATCAAGGATCTTTGAAGTATCAGAAAAAACCAAAAAAAAACTGGAAGTACTTGAAAGGAAGAGTTGTTTTGGATTTGGCCTTTTTGGCCTCAATAGCCAGCTCAGTGGAGGTGGTGAGCCTGGCAATGGTAATTTCCAGGAAATAGGGTAAGCAGTGATCAAGGATTCTGCTAGAGTATTGATCATAGAATAAGTCATTGATGGATTGCTCTAGGGTAACATAGTCAAAATATCAAACAAGAAGTTCATCATGTGAGACAATGATATCATTGAGGAGTCCATCAAACCTAGGTTTATGAATCAAGTTGACATGGTAGGTGATTGTATCCAAGGTAGTAGAATCTGAAATGGTGTCATATCCTGTATCTCTAACCCAATTCTGACCCAGCTTATGACTGGTCCTTACATCCAGTAAGCCAATCTAGCCCTCTGACTCTCTTCCATGCAACTCCAGCCCTTTTTCACCATTCCATTCCATTGCAACTATACTTGTACACTTTCTGCCTTTTCATCAGTACATACTTTTCCAGCCCTCCACTTTTACTCTGCCCTATTCTGTTTCTAGTTCTATCTCTGTTTTCAGTTAAGTACTACCTTAGTTTCACTTCATCTTCTCCAGATCACTCCACTATAACTCTGTATCTAGTCCTACTCCTAGCTACAGTTACTGTTTCTGTTCCTATTCCTGTTCCTTGTTTCTGTTATGCTAGGCCCAGGTAGGGACAGGTGTAGACCTTGCTATTAAGAGTGGAAGAGGCTTTACTGAAGGTAAGCCTCAAAAAGAAGGTGAAGGTGACAAATGAAGTATTGTGCCTTAGTGGTACCAGCTACACTCCCAGGGATATGCTGAAGTTGGATGCTTAGATGACTATACTGAAGAGTGCCAGGTCACAAATAGTGGATTCCAAGTACTAGGTACAAGGACAAGGAGATGCAAGGACCATGAGATGAATCACAAGGTAGAAGTAGCATAGAGAGAGAGGACACAAGAAGTATGCTACTTTATAGTACAGTGTGATAAGGTTCAAGCAGAGACAACTACCATAATTATGCTAACAAGTGATGAGTAAAGTATTTGTGTGAAAACAGATGAAAAGAGATGGAACAATTATTAGTCAGCTGATTGAGAGATAGAACACCTGGGCAAAGGATGCAACAAGAGAGTAGTCTAGACAAGGCTAGAGTGCAAAAAGAGCAGAACCTGTAGTAAGAAGCAAACAAGAAAGCATCCAAGGTGCACAAAGAGCAGAAGCTAGGTAAGAAAACAAGGAAAAGAGGAAAAATAAAAGGAAAATGTAGCAGTTTCCCCTTGCTTCTCTCTGTTAACATTCAGTTTCAGCCTGACATGATTGAATGTTGTCTTCCCTAACATCTCCATTTGTTTCTTAAATACTTAGATATCTGCTTCACTTCTAAGTTTGCACCTGTCTCACTTTGCTATACTCTTAGATAGTTCTGCCTCTCTGAGATATAAGTACTATAGTTCTGTATCTTGTACTTCAGTATGAATATTAACATAAATACCCTTGTCTTGTCATTGTCCTTACTCTAGTTAAGCTATCCAGCTTATCCCTGTTATAGTTTGTTTTTTCAATTTTTGATCATGTGAGTTTATCTTATCTTTCCACATGGTTATCTAATCTTTTATCTTATCAGGTCACATGATGGGTCACATGACAGGTCTAGACCCAGGGCATAGGGTTAGCCTCATGTCTTCAGACCACTTTTCATTTCCATCTTCTTCCATTTCAGAAGCACTATTTCTCTTCAGCCAATTGGCTATTCTCACGGTTGCTTCTCTTCCATTTTTTGGTGCCTCAGGGTCTGTGGGAATTCTCCCATCAGGGTCTTGGTCCATGCACCATTCTGTACCATATAAATACTGTAGCCTTAGCATGTCTCAAGCCCCAGTTTTGAGCACTTGTATCCTTACTGCAGGTGGCCTCACTAATGGCTCCTTTTTCTATATCATCTTTGCCTTACCCTTGATTGGGTTTGTTTTGTCTTATCGCACATCGTTTGACATCAACACCATAACAATCCCTTGATCCTCTAAAGTACTCTGGAGGACCTCTGGGGCTGGGCAATATTCTTGAAGGAATCATAAGGCCCTACTCCCATAACTAGGCTTGACTCTCCTTATCTTGCCTTGTTCCCCTATGTTAAGTGTCAAGAATACCACCCTTCTCCATGATCAATTTTTCCATAAATTGAAACACCATAAAATGCAAGGGCACACCACATAAGGTGAAGCCAAGTCCCTTCTAACCAGCACAATCCATCTTGACCCTTTGCCAGAGACCTCTGGACCTTCCAGAAACCTCTGGAGTTTAAGCCCAGGTTATGCTGGTATAGCAAGAAGGGTATAAAGTTTTAACAAATGGTAAGCATGTTTGCCATTCAGTCAACAGTGGGATTTGTGGCCCAGAGCCACAGAAGTCCAAGAATAATGTTCTCCTTATCATATATGATGACATGGCAGGAAACCAAGAGAATGAAGTGTTCTAGGTGGAGGAGAAGGTCACAAGTTCTGGTGATCTTGCCCTTCTTGTTTTCAGAGCAATCCACATTGCAGATGATGATCAACTTTAAAAGTTTCATGGTGGGAAGTTGGTTCTTCTTGACAAAGTCCCAATTAATGCAAGTGATCTGTGCTTCACTGTTGACAAGAGCATGGGTGGCTATGACTTTCTTGACATGAGAAATGGGGGAAACTTGTACCAGGATGCACATAGATTTTCTTGAAACAGATACAAGTATAGGCACACAAGATAAGGAAGAAATATCTTGCATAAAGAAGATACTTTACTTTAAAAACCTGAACCACAAACTGTTACAAAGTGATACTCCTGCACTAGAACCAGTCATGTGACATCACATGATTGTGCACAAGGAATCCCAAATTCAACTTAATCCTAGTCTGTGGTCTTGTTCTTCTAAGAATATTTATTATTCCTTTCTGTTATAAAACTGGAATATACTCCAGAGGTACTCCAGATAACTCCAGAGTGGATGGGGCTTGACTTCACCTTATGTGATGTGCCCTTATGCTAGTACTGGGTGCCCCAATTTACAGAGAGGTCAAAAGAAGTCAGAGGTCCAGGATAAGCCATAGGGCTTCTCACTAAGAAATATAATGTCAAGTTACAAAGCAAGTCATTAGACTTAGTGTAGTATATGATGTCAAGTTATAAAGCAAGAGGGAGGTCAAGGATGATTGTAATATCATGTTAAGGTTGATATTCAAACTGAGGTACAAGATACAGAGCTATAGTACTTATATCTCAGAGAAACAGATTATCTAAGGAGAAAACAGAGATATGAAAGGAGTTGTCTCATAAGTGAAGCAGGTGCCAATACATCCTGGATATAAATGGAGATGTCAGGGGAGACAAAGTTGAGTAATGTCAAACTGAAACTAAATAATGATAGAAAGAGGCAAGGAAGAAAGAAACAGGAACAGGAAGTAAGAATAAAGGAACTATGGAGTTGTATCAGAATGGTATGGAGTTAATGTAGGTCAAGTTGTAATCAACATTAGATAGGAAGGGATGGAGGTAAAATAAATCAGGAAATACATAGCTTATAGCATGAAAGCAACTGGAGTTGCACTGGAGATATAGCAGAGTTGACCCATTGGTATTATAATTTTTATTCTATTTTCTCTACTTTCTCTTTATCCTTGCAACTCTTCACATTGTCACATCACATCACTTCTTCACTTCTTCACCTTTTTACTTTTTCACATTTCACACTGTCACAGGTCCAGACTGGTCTAGATCCTGATATCATTGGCCTTATGTTATACTCATGTATTTCTAGGTCCCTGCTCTTTTATTGCTATTGGTCAGCTTACTGTATACTAGTTTAGGGCCAGTCCATTGTACATGGTCTGTATGCATTCTTGTAGCATATATAAAAAAGAGGTGCAAGCCTGGCTAAACCCCAGTCTTATGCACTTGAGCTCTCTGCTTTCACAAGTTCAATTTTCTTGCCTCTTGTCTTCTATTCTTTGCCTAGTTTCTTGGCTCTAGCTCAAAGCCTTGATTCTCAGTAGTAGCATTAGAGTGCCCTCAGGCCTCAGAAGCATTCTCAGAAGTTTGCACCAAGAAGGTATCTTAGTTGGCATGAAATATAATACTTTCCCTCAGCAGTGGTCATGTGACCATAAGTCACCTGACTAGAATCTTTCCAGGATCTTCCCTAGAACTGCCCTCCTTTCTTATCTTCATGGATTTCATCTGGATTTAGATCTCATCTAAGATGCATCTATGGCAGAGATTCCTATCCTTATAGTACAAGTATCTCTGACCCTGCACTTCCATTTCATAACTTCTCTTCTATTCTCCCATATCTACATGGCCTCCTGCCATACTCTTCATTTCTGCTCCATGCTTCCATTCTCTCTTATCTATAGTGTTAGGGACTCAAACCCCAAAAGAGAGAGGTAGTCTTGAGAAGTGCCCATATAGAAAAAAAAGCAATCATGGAACAAGTGCTTTAGACTGGAAAATCCAGTCTAAGCCTTTGCCCTTATATTCTATTAGCTAATGTGCATGGATCATGCCATAAGGCATATATGAGCTAGCTAAATAAAGGAATAAAGCATAGAAAAAGGGGCTAAAAGCAAAGCTAAATAGAAAGTATAACATAATATAGAGTAAAATGAAAAGTAAACCTTGGCTAGTGGTGTTAGTTCATAACATATAGGGCTTAGGGTTACTTCCCTTATTAGGTAGCACTGTACTTAGTAAGCAGACCCCTTGGGCAATATATAAGGGGTGAGGTAGACAGGACTAGATTTTCAGTCTTGTTCACTTGAGCTCTGATTTAGTCTAGCATTTGAGGGAATACCCCTTTTACAGATCATTATTGACAATGCCTATTAGCTTTCACAAGTGGTCTCAGCTTGATTCATTTCGCATTTCACTGCCTAGTTCAGGGCCACTAGCACAAAAGCCCTTTAGTAGAAGAAGACACTTACCAAGAAGCCCTTAGATTAGAGTTAGCAGCAGTTCAGCACCAAGAAGGCACTTCACTAACCATCTTCCTTAACTTTCCTTTCTTCAACTCTACTCTTGCCACCCTATCATCTGATTCATCATCACTAATCTTCTTAATCTTTGTTGTCAGTTCTTTAGCAGAAATTATCTTGACATGAGGAGTTTTCTTGATAAAAGTGAAGATAGTGATGAAAGTGGAAAAAGTGGTACAATTGGAAGTGGAATGGCCAGGTTTCTGGCATCTAAAACAAAGTTTGTTCTTGATGCAGCATGCTTGTTCTGCATTAGTTAATCTGCTGCATTTTACAGCATCTATATCCATAGCATTGGAGTCTTCTCTGGCTTAAAGGATGTAATCAGGATTATAGTGATCCAAGTGAAAGCTCAGGGGTTCTTACATCATTGTTCCACAAAGCAGATGCACTCCATGGTGCTGTGGAAGTAAGCAGCTTTGGAGTACCACTTGACAATAGTTGTGGGAATTGTATCCAGGTTATGGATACAATGAGTGAGGTAGGGGATAAGCCCTGTTTTATAGTAGCTGATAAGAATGTTGTGGTCAGAAATCTTAGCAGTGACCACATGATTCTGGAACTCAGTGGTATACTTAGCTAAAGAAGGGGTCCATTTTCCCTTCTTCCCTTGCTTCATCTATGTATTTGCCAGCCAATGAATGGTGGCATTTATGATGTCCTGTTGCTGAAAGGCTTTCAGGAATGTGGAGGTGAAATGGGAAAACTTTCCTATGATAACAGTAGTATCCAAAATACATTGCTTTTGGTATGTGGTGGCCTAAGATTGGGCAGGGCCCTTGATCATAAATGAGAGGGTGTAAGTGATTTTCTTTTTGTCAGAGTTATAGACTGTGCTGTTAACAAAGAGGTAAAACTGGACCATTTCCAGCCAAGTCTTGACCTTGGATCAATTGCCATTGAAATGCTCAGAAACACCAAGGTAAAGATCCATGGGCTTTGTGGAGAAGGAAGAGGAACCCAATATTGTTGAGGTAATGGAGGATGGTCTAAGAAGGGTAAAAGTGGGTTATAAACAGACAGAAGTGGAAGAAGATGGAGTCAGAATACAAGGAATCTGTAAGGAAAAAGAAAGTTCATGTGCTAGATTACAATTTTCTGTGGTTTTTTCCTGCAAAGGGACTAGGATATCTGCAAGTGCATCTTCTGGTGTGGAAGGGCATTCCAGAGGAGAGGGGTTCTTGGGCTCTAAAGTGGATTTGAGAGGATCCAAGATCAAGGCTCTGGATTCTCTTCAGAGAGAGTTGAATAGCAAAGGTTGCTTGAATGGAATGATGAGGAGCAGTCTGCAGCAAAGGCAGCTGCAAGTAGAGATGCTACTTCTTTTGTTATACTAGGCCTGGGTAGAGACTAATGTAGACTTTTCTGGGCAAAAAACAAGTGAGAGGCTCTACAAAGAGTAAGTCTCAAGACAATTAAATAGGTAACAAATGCAGGGTTATGCCTCAAGTTGGATACTAGGATGACTGGATCTTTATACTGGAGACTGCCAGGTTAGAACACAAGTGAATTCCAAGTACTAGATACAAGGACTAGAGATTATGCAAGAAATCACAAGGTAAAAGTAGTATAAAGAGAGAGAAAACTTGAAGTACACTACTTTATAGTATAGTGAACAAAGTTGGAGCAGAAACAACTATGTAATCACACTGACAAATGATGAGTAAACTATCCATGTGGAAATGGATGGAAAACAATAGAACAATTAAGAGTCAGCTGATTAAAAGATAGAATACCCAGGTAAAGGGTATAACAAGAAAGTGGCCCAGTGTTAAAACTTTCCATCCTTCTTAAAGAGACTGTTAAAACCTATACCAAGACAAGTATACTTTTAACCAGTTTCTCTTTTTTAAATGAAACCCTTGATGCTGGAGGTAGATCAGAACTCTGTATACTCCAGAGAATTCCAGGGAAATCTAGGAAGGATTTCAATGGTCAAATGGAACTTGGCTTTACCTTATGGGGTGCACCCTTGCACTTCTCTGTTGTTTCAATTTACATAGATGTCAGAGTGGGTAATAAGGCTGTCTCTATGCTCAACAGAAGGGACAGGCAGGACAAGGAGAGTCAAGCCTAGTCATGGGGGTAAGGCTTTACAACTCCTTTGAAGATATTGTGTAGCCTCAGAGGTATTCTGGAGTAACCCAGAGGGTTAGAGTGAGCCCAAGGGCTCATGCAGAGAAAGAATGACAACAAGAGGGTTCTGGTGTTTTTGTCAATATTCATACTGAGGTACAAGATACAGAACTACAGTACTTATACCTCAGAGAGGCAGAACTATCTAGAAGTGTAACAAAATAAAACAGGTGCAAACTCAGAAGTGAAGCAGATGTCTAGATATCTAGGAAATGAATGGAGATATCAGAAAGACCATGTTCAATCATGTCAGACTAAAACTAAAGGGTGACAGGATGAAACAGGGGAGAGCAAGGAATAGGAACAGAACAGAAATAGTAACAATGATGGTAATAATAGCTGACCAGGAATGGTAATGGAGTTATATCAGGATAGTCCAGAGATAATGAAGGGGAACTAGGATAATACTTAACTGGAGCAAAGATAGACTGGAAGCAGAATGGGTGAAGTGGGAGTGGAAGTCTGGGGGAGCATATAATGCTGAGGGGCAGGAGTATACATGCATAGCTGGGGAAGACTGGAATGGTGACAGAGAGCTGGAGTTGCCTGGAGAGAAGTCAGAGGGCTGGAGCAGCTTACTAGGTGTGAAGACCAATTGTAAGCCAGGTCAAAATGGGGTCAGAATTCAGGTTGGAGGTCCAGGATATGACACCTAGACTGGGATAGAGCATGAGAAAAGCAGAATCTAGGGTAAAGGGTTGAACAAAAAAGCACCCAAGGTATGCAAAGAGTAAAAGCCAAGACAAAAGAACAAGAAAAGAAAAAAAAATTGTAACAGTGGCATTTCCAGCATTCTTGCCCCACTACTATGGTTTGGGCATCTACCTCCATAGGGGCTTCTTAGTCTGGTTGAGTTCCAGTGACTATAAACTAAGGGAGAGGTTGCCAAGGGAGACACAGGTAATACTAATTTACCAGATTGAAAGAGAAATAGAAAGAGCAAGGGATAAAGTATCTTTGAGAAGAAAGTCCTCTGGAAGTTGGAAATCTAGTAAAGTACCTTGGTGCTGAACTGCTTTCTAACTCTAATCTAGAGCTTCTTGGTAAGTGCTATTCTTCTACTACTGGAGGGCTTTTATACTAGTGGCCCCTAACTAGGCAATGGAATGCAAGTGAGCCAAGTGAAATCACTTGTAAAAGCATATAGGTATTACCTGGACACTCTATGAAAGAGAAGATCCCTTAAAAGTAAAACTAAACCAGAGCTCAAGTAAACAAGACTGAAAAACCAGTCCTGCCTACCTTGCTCCTTATATATTGTACAGGGAACTGCTTACTAAGTACATGAACTACCTAATAAGGAAGGCAACTCTAATTCCTATAGATAAGAGGGAATGGAAGTATAAAGTGATAATAAAAGAGTATTAGCAAAGGGCAGGGGCAGATATAAAGAAATAAAAGAGAAGACTAAGAATGAAATGCAGGGTCAGAGGTGTTTGAATTATGAGGATGGGAATCTCTGCCACAGATATATCTTAGATAAAATCCAGATTCAATCAAATTTAAATGAAATCCATGAAAATAAAATCAAGGGCATTTTCAGAGAAGATCCAGGAAAGATCCATGTCAGGTGACTTATGATTACATGATCACTGCTGGGGAAAGGAATAATAAATACTCATATAAGGAACTAGACCACAGACTAGGGTTAGGTCAAATTTGAAGTTTTTTATGCATGATTATATGATGTTACATGACTGGTTCTAGTGCTGCAGTGTCACTTCATAACATCTGGAGGCAGGAGTAGTACACTTAACTGCCATGCACTCAAAAGCATGCCCTATTGCCCTAAACTATTTAACCAGTTTAGTATAATTCTTCTTTACCCCTTGTAGTACTGCCTACTAATAGATGTAATACTGTACTTGTTCTCTTAGGAGCTTCATTGCATGCTCCCAAGATATATCTGAGTTCTGTCTTAATACCTCAAACTCCTGCAAATAGTTGTTAATCTGGAAAGAGTATCAAAGGGGATTTCCAGCTTTTTTAGTGCTTTATGGGCAAGTTCATCAATGTGAAAATACCCTTTAATCTTTTTTGCCAGATCCTTTTATTCTGGCCAGTCATTGGACTTTAGGCACTTTTTCAGGAATATCTGCACAAATCCTTCTGCTTTTCCTTTTAACCTTGATAAAATAGCAGCTATTAAAACACAATTGTTTTTCCATTCTTGGTTTAAGGACCAAACTTACATCTTCACCCACCACAACCTCCACTTCTTCCAATCTCCATCTCACTTTCCTGGATCTGCTATCTTTTTCACATCTCCCAATTTTTCTAATAATTTTTCTACCTCTTCTTTCCCAGATATCTTAAGCTTAAAAGATAATGATTTGGTAAACTGAAATAAAGTGCTTGATTACCTGTATGCACTCTGTCTTGAAAAATCCTGGATATAAAATAAGTGGGTTAAATAAAATTCCAGTTCCCTTATGTGAAATGCTGACTAGCATCCTTGATCCTAAATTCTAGAGCACCTTTGTATGTGCTTCCTTGAGACTAATGAAGACAAGTAGTTCCTTTGAATATAGAGGAACCAGAACTAGGCAAAAATAAAGAAGAAACTTGGACCTGAAAAAGCAACTGAGGCTCAAGTGCACATGACTGGGGAATTCTAGCTTGCATACTCTATTTATATAGATTATTAATATGTACACAGACCATGTAAGATGAGCTGGCCCTAAAGTAGTATATAGTAAGCTATTCAATAGCAATAATAGAGTGGGGACCTAGAAATATATGAGGCAGTCATGAGGAAATTGACATGCAATCTTTGCATGAGAGTATTTGCTACTACTGAACAAAAGAGACTTATCCTAACCCTAACTCCATCTGAGGGTGCTTCTTCTATTGAGTGAGCTTTTGGAGACTAGTGACTCTAACTAGGCAAGTGAAAAGAAAGAAATGAGCCTAGTCAAGACTGTGAAGAAATAAATCCCAGCCAGGCCTTAAGAAAGAATCTCCAAGAAATCACTTGTGAAAGTCCAAGGCTTAAGTAATAAAGACTGGAGAGCCAGCTCTCTATACTCTTATTCTTATATATTGTCTAAGGACTACTACTGACTAATACATGAGCTACTAATCAGGAAATGCCCCAAACCCTGGGCTAATAGATAAGGAAACAATGAGAAAAAGGCATAAAGTGGAAATGAAGAAATGTCAGCAAAGGGCAGGTGTGAATATAAGGAAAGAATGGAAGAAAAGGGTTCTATGGAATGGAAGTGCAGGGTCAAAGGTGCTATACCCATAAGAATGGAGATCTCTGCCACAAATGAGATCCAATCTAAGGTTCTGCCACAAATGCATCTAAGATCCAGATTTAGATCCAGATTCAGATCTAGATCAGAGAAGATCCATGGAGATAAAGAAGGAGGGCAGTTTCTGGAAAGATCCAGGAAAGATCCATGTCAGATAACTAACTATTACATAACCACTGCTGGGAAAAGAGGATAATAAATACTCTTAAAGGATTGAAACCACAGACTAGGGTTAAGTCAAAAAAGGGGTGTCTTGTGCACAATCACATGATGTCACATAACTGGTTCTGATGCATGAAGTGTCACTTTGTAACAGAAATAATGTTATGGTCCAGATCAGTCTAGAAATATGACATGTGAAGATATGAAAGGGTAAAAGTGTGAGATGTGAAAAATGTGAAGAATGTGAAGAATGTGAAATGATTATGTGATGTGACAAGGTAAAGAGTTGGAGGAGGGTTAGAAATACAGTGAAAATGGAATAAAATTATAACAGATATTTGCTTAATTAAAACTTGCAAGATGCAAGCATCTATATCAGGAATTTTACAAGGATCTGATTGAGCTTACTACAGCTACTTTGACTCATTGTGACTTGTCACAAGTCAAAATAGCTGTAATAAGCTCAAATTAGATCTTTGTTAAATTCCTAATATATGCTATGGTGATTGCTTTTATGCAATGAAGAGCTCGGTCCTTTCGCTAGGGCCAGTACCTCAGTTTTTCCTAGTCTCTACAGCCGATTTGATGAGCTTATTTTGAGATTAGGATTTTTCCGTCATGAATGACAAGACGTGGCTATGTACCAGGGGTATATAGTGGTTACCAATGCTCATGTTTCCTACTTCATTCTGGCACTCGACTTTTCGTCAGCGGTCTGACTTGATAAAGGCACGACCAGGAAGTGAACAACTCAAGAACATGCTTGGGGCGTAGGAATCACTCAGGCGACATCAACGTGCCAGTGTTATTCGTATGGGGAGCCACAGGGGAAACGGAGACACCATGCTATCGCCTTTCGTAATCAACACCGAATAGGATCAGCCCAACCATTCCAACGACGCCCGACATCCCACCACTCTTCCATCGGTGGACGACCTACTCGAGTCCTACTCATTTACCCCAAAGCCCTGTTAAAGTGATAGGGATCCTATCAGCGGTGATCGGAATATATCAATAAGACGTCACCAGTTCTCACCGATTCCATGGTCAACATCTTGTTCGGCCGCAGACCGGACCTCCTGATCTGCGGCGAGTGCCAACGCACACAGCCACAGAGCAGCGAGCAGGGGACGCGCGAAATACATTCTATCAGTGTAATGTAAATAAAGATGGGGACGAGTCGCTCGTGCACAGTGTTGAAGATGACCCACTAAGTGCTTTGAAATAGTAGGAAAGGAGAAAGAGGGTTTTCTGAGACGACAAGACTCGCCATTCGCTCATTTTATAGTATGCGGTCCGCGTATGGCGTTTCAGAATCGTGGCAGGCTCAGAGATGGATGGGGAAATCATAAATTGCTACGGGGTAATTAGCTCTATTCCGGGGAGAACTCTCCACGCGAATGTTGTTCGATCGTGCCTCAGGCCCTCGCCTATTTTCCCTGTAGGACCAGATTGATGTATCATGATAGAGTTTGGCGGCCAAGAACGAAAGGCTGCTCAAATGCCGTCATGACGCGGAGAGCTGATGGGGCAGATCGACTCTGATGAGAGCAAACGGATGCATTATCGCCTAACTTGTTGTCATCACCAAGCTGCGGAAAGATACCAACTATTCTCGGCACCCATTGATGTACGACCAGAGTGGTGAATTCTTCATTATGGCGTAGGTGTGACTTGCTTCCGGTCGGGTCACTCAGTCATGTTGACAACCACGACGGGCCCAAGCACCAAAACCTTCGACGTAATAAGGACATCGCTGACCGTTGCAATCACCAGGGTCGCTCCAGATGAAGCTTGCCTACAAAGCTCTTGCTGTCCTCAATCTCCTTGTCACAACGTGGAGATGCGTCGACACACGGACGTCAGAGTCGCGACTGGCGGTCCGTAAGTCACTTCACGAAAGAAATTTTACTGCAAATAACCGACTCACTCCCATCATGCTAATCTGTTAGTGACGTCGAAATACAGCTATCGCGGCGCCGATTACCCGTTTGGATTACCTTTCCACATCTCCAATGATCCAGTTTCCATGACTCTTCACGAGACCGTCCATTTCTCCCTTAACCTCACCGATCCCATTGCTCAGATGGAGTGGAAAATGCTCCTGACGGCGCCTAGAGACGTCGGACATGTACGTCTCGGGTCAGGCCACCATTTGTTCACTGTGGTATTCTGGCATGCTTTCCACTGCTTGTGGCTAATTCACTGGGAGCTGCATGATCGTAATGATACCTACGACGTTTACGATCACCTGCACCATTGTTTTCAATTACCTGCGCCAAATATTGCTATGTCGGGCTGCCGACACGCTCGAACTCGGAGACTTCATTGAAAAGGACTTTGAGAACGACAGTGTTGGGGATACGATACGCTGGTCTGCAGAGATTGGGAACAAGTCTATGCTGCGTTGGACGAGAACTACCAGAATTGGACAGAGTGAGTAAACGAGTGGAATTGAGGATTGGGAGCTGACATGGCGTACCCGACGAAGTGTTGTAAAGCTAGCATGGACATCAACGTTCGGTTTTCCAGAGCTACATAGTATCACAGAGTGCATGCACCGACGTTTAGTCCGTCAGCCTCGGGATGGCTCACTGCTCGGTGTCGAATAGATTGAAAGTCGAAGTCAAGAAAAAATGTGTCGTACATGTCACAGAGATGGAGCCAGCGGGCCCTTCAAGACTGGAGTAAGCTGGCGTTGATTTATGGAGACGAAAGTAGTCTTCACGAAAAGGCCTGTTGAATCCCTTGCTCGTCAACCAATCGCACCGCCCTCCAGGTGACGAGAAAGTGCGTAGCTGACTCCAAGACAAACACTGCCAGCAACTTCTTGGTTCGCACTGTGCACCACATTTGACCCCTTCTCAAGTGGCATCGCCATGCCAGTGCGAACTGCGGATTACTGCAGTGTCTCACAACGCCAGGTTCAGATCACCACTGGCCATCCCACGCCGAGTAAGTGCTATGCGGTCGCTTTCGTTGCTAGATCTGTTTTTCGTTTCCCATAGATGTCTAGCTTGTACTGTAGGTTGTTGTTTTTTTTTTCCGAAAATTGCGTCTCAGGTTGGTTGTTCCTCTGCGAATCTCGCCAGCACATGCACTACGAATCATACCCCATCCATGCTTCGCCATGGCGTGTGCAATTCTTTGGAATGCATCGCGGCATGCAGAGTATAATCTGCCGAGTCTCCTCGCAGGTGCGTCACGCACGACATGTGGGAATAGGACCTGCTGTTCCAGATGGCAATGCCCAGATTAAGGATGTTGCACCATGACTCCGTAAATTTCCAGTGTTCTCGGCCATGCGTCTGTGTTTTGGGTAATTTGAGCTTCCGCATGCGTGAGGCAAATTCACCTTGCAGGTCAATGGATGTATAACATTGGCTTGGACGAAATGCTCGAGCTCTGTCCTTGTCATCAGCCTCTACATGCCGGCCAAAGAGTCAGTCCAGCTCAGGCATGTCGACCGCATTGGTTGACGATTCTACCATTTCCAGGCTGGTATATTCAAAATATCGAGGGTGTTATCCTTCCTTGGGATGCTTAACTGCCTCTGTGTTTACAAGGCCATGAAGCCCCTGACAGATGACCATCGTCCAGATGGTAGGCACAACTATGCAATTGCATTTCCCCTGTCCTGAGGTGGAGCTACTGATCCACTTGCCACTAGAGTTGGAATATAAAGTGCCAAGGTTCTCAAGTGGGGTCCCTCAGCCTCCCTTGGCCTTGTCGTATACATGTACGCGTCCGTGCGTTGGCATATGTGGCATCACTTCCCGCTGCTCTTCCTTGGCACGGTCCTATCTACGTCTCCAACTACTTCCGGCATGGGCTTATCCTGCACTGCTCCTCTAGGTGGCGGCACTGCAGCACCTGGGGACCCATACTGGCTTGAGTCGATCCAGCATCAGGGGACGTCTCCCTTCAATCTCAACTCGAGCTCTTACCAGGTCTTCCGCAATGTCAAAGACTACGGGGCCAAAGGTGATGGAGTCACTGATGATACAGACGCAATCAAGTGAGATCATTCTGCGTATCCTTCTTTTCGTTCCCACTGAAGATTGCAGAGCAGCAATGTCTTCTGGAGGTCGCTGCGGCGCGAGATGTGGATCCTCGACGTATGTGGTACCTTTGCATGAAGACTCTGAATGAACATGTCACCTGTAGTATTTCACCAGCAATCGTGTATTTCCCTCGTGGGTGAGTGCAATTCATTTTTGCCATTTGGCTCAGTCATCTTATGCGCCACCCGTTGAACCATTAGTACATACCTCGTTTCGTCGGCTATCGACACCTACTACTATACGCAAGTGATTGGAGATGCCAAGAACCCACCGACCCTTTTAGCAAGTTCAAATTTTAACGGATTTGCAGTAATTGGTCTGTCTTTTCGAATTTAATCATGGACGCTGATTGAACTCTCGATTAGATGCCGACCCGTATATCCCTGGTGGTTGGGGTGCTCAGTGGTTTGTCAACCAAGACAACCTGTACAGATCTCTCCTCCACTTTTGTATGTCGTCTTAAGGCTAACCTCGTCTCAGCTTCCGTTCTGTGCGGAATTTGGTCATTGACCTGCGGCAGGTACCGTCTCGGAACACAGCGATCGGTTTGCACTGGCAAGTGGCTCAGGCGACTTCACTGATCAATGTCTTAGTCGAGATGTCCACTGCTCCTGGAACGAAACATCAAGGTAAGGAGTGGACTGTCTCTGGCTATTACGAAGTTGATGTGTGCAATAGGCATATTCATGGAGAACGGAAGGTATGTTTCACTCGAGGTGTATTGGTTCGGAGGTTGTAATCTATCTCCATTCTTCAAGTGGCGGTTTCATGGGAGGTGGGTGATTATGGTGCCCTGCGAACTGAGTGTTCATATATTGTCAGACGTTGTCTTCAATGGGGGTAGGCGGCTACATTAAAACACACGATACATAAGTGAGCTTTTGTCCAGGAAAGATTGGTATCGAGGTCGGGAACCAACAATTTACAGTTCGTAACCTAACAGTCAACAATGCGGTTACCGGTGAGCGTAGTCATAGCCGGAGGCGAATGATGTTAATTGAACATGTTCAGCTATATCGGGTCTCTGGAACTGGGGTGATTCATTTCACCGTGACCCCAAGAATATGTTGTCTGACGCTTCTCATAGGTTTCACGTTCCAAGGCGTCACTATCAACAATTGCCAGGTAGCTCGATCCGCTTCTATACAATGGAAAATCCTCCCTGATAATCCTACAGGTTGGCTTTGCTTTGACGACAGGAGGGACTACTGTGATGAAACAGGTTCAAGTGTTCTGAGGAGTTCGTCAGACTACTCTTGTTAACTTGATCATTTTCAGGGTGTCGGCTCTGAAGTTATCGTGGATGCTGTGGTCAGCAATACGCCTGTCTTTGTGCAGTCGTCAAAGTCGAGCAATCAGACGTTGCCATACTCCCTGGTGCTTAATAATGTCCAGTTGACTAATGTCCCAATTGCTGTTGGTGTCGCTAGCGGACACATCGTCCTTGCGGGTGGCAACACTACTATCACCTCTTGGGCCCAGGGTAACGTGTACACCGGAACCCGACGCCAAAAGTCTTGGACACAGGGTAATATTGTGCCAGCAAGCATGCACTCCAGTCTCCTCAATAACGAGGGGAGAGTCTTTGGAAAAAGCCATCCCCAATATATCGATTATGCCGTGGGCCAGATAATCAGCATCAAGAGTCATGGTGCGAAGGGTGATGGCAAGACCGACGATACTAGGGCCATCCAGAAAGTTTTCGACCAGGTACAGTTTACGTTCTTGAAAGAAACTGGACTCAATTTCCCAACTCGGCTATCTCACAGTATGCTGGTTGCAAGATTATCTTCTTTGATGCAGGTGTATACAAAGTCACGCATACGATCACCATCCCTGCAGGAACACAGGTTGTCGGCGAAGCCTGGTCCGTCATTTTAGCAGGCGGGAGGAACTTCCACTCACAGAGATATCCGCGTCCTGTCTTTCGAGCCGGTACCATTGGTTCCCAGGGTACCCTGGAGATCAGCGACTTGCTCCTCACTACAGCAGGCCCTGGTGGGGGATACTATCACCTCAGTATTTTCGCAACTGTGACTCATACTGTCGATACACAGCTCCTGGGGCAATCCTGATAGAATGGAACGTACATGAACCCGCTGGTCAGCAAGGTGCAGCAGGTCTTTGGGATACTCACATCCGGTATGTATTTTTCCCATCAGGCCGATGAATCCTGCTCATCACAATAACAGGCTGGGAGGAGGTTCGTTGTGCATGGTTCCCTTGTAACATAGGATAGGCTGATACGACTTTGTGTCCAGCCGCTGGGACCAACTTGCAATACGCTCAGTGTCCACCTGAATCTCTGAATCTCTCCTGTCAGGCTGCATTCCTAGGAATCCATCTCACTCGACATTCGAGCGCATACCTCGAGGTTCGTAGCGTTGATTAGTCTGTCCCAAAAACATCCTCGCAATGATTAGATAGGGAACATGGGTATGGACTGCAGACCACGACCTGGACGCATCTGGTCAAACATCGGTCTTCACTGGCCGTGGTATTCTCTCGGAGTCTGTAGGCCCTGTTTGGCTTATCGGCACATGTAAGCACGGAGATAGCTCATCTTACTTTATGCTGATGGTCAACTCACTGTAGCCTGTAAGCTTCTTGTTATCTTGAACCCTATTCGTATTTTGAACAGATAACGTCCTTTGCAAGCGGAACACGCGGCGCTCTACCAATACAACTTGGTGTATGCTCACAACCACTACATCGGTTTCGCTCAGACGGAGACTGTGAATGATTTGAGAGTGTTGTGTCATTGAACTCATGCTGAGCCGTCCTACAGCCCTACTACCAACCTGTCCCTGCGGCGCCGGCGCCATTCAGAATCGCCCCGGCTTATCATGATCCTCCTTTCCCCTACAGCATGAATGCCGCATGGGCTTTGTACATCCAATTCTCATCGAACATCACCATACTTGGTGGGCAATTTAATCTATCCTCATACTCGTCTCCGAGGGATTCATACCACGTCAGGTGCTGGCTTTTACAGCTTTTACAAGGTGTGTCGCATTGTCTCACTTCGCGTGTCCAAATGAGTCCGCAACCCTTCCATATCCCAGGATTTTAATCAAACTTGTGTCACTCTGTCGGACTGTCAACAACAGATCTTTAACATCGATTCTGTATCGGCCCCGACCGTGACCGTATATGGCTTGTCCACCATTGGCACGACATTTCAGCTTAGTGTTGATCAAGCCGGCGTTGTTAACGCGAGCAGTAACTTGGACGGGTTCCAGGAGACGCTGACCGCCTGGCATTATTGAATGCGATGGGGGATAGTGGTGCTGAGGAGTCACAGGGAAGCGAAATGCACCTGGTGCTTTACGACTGATTCCTGGCGTGGAGTACACCATGATAGGATTGTTTTGTGTTTGAACCTGTCAAGGACGTTTTTATTTACTATCCTGTGGGCCAGGCCATTTTCTAGTGTGATGGTTCCGTCGGTGGTTTGATATGTATGGTGCGTATGATATCGGCTCATGAGAGCGTTTGGGTTGTGCATAGAATGAGAGAGGCTGTAGTGGTGTGGTGTGGACATTTATCAGTACGATGGCTTTTGGCACGATGCTCATCAGGAATTTTACAAAGATCTAGTTGAGCTTATTACGGCTATTTTGACTCGTCGTCACAGCTCGTCGCGCAGCGCTGATAAGCACGCTAAGCATGCTAAGCGAGTCACGACGAGTCAAAATAGCCGTAATAAGCTCAACTAGATCTTTGTAAAATTCCTAATGGCCACTAAGTGCTGTTATGGGAAATCAGGCAAGAATCAGGCTATTAGCAAGGCTGCTGTTTGTATATGTTAGGATCGAGGGGTGTTGCCAAATCAAGTCAAACAATTGACTCCAGCTGATTTGACGGATTGTTTTTGATTGATATTGATATCTGTTTATAACACAACATAAATAACGCGACCTATTATTTTCCGAGGTGACGATCATGTCCGCTTGAGTCACTGAGGTCCAAAGTGGACTCTCAAACGTCTCAAGCGACGCGCAACTTCTCTGTTGTCCTCACGACACAGGCATCATTACAGCGACGATGGAAACGACCGAAGAACTGCAACAACTTGAAATAACAGCTCTCAAGTCTATATATGACCAAGATTTTATTGAACCCCCTCCGCCCAAAGCATGGAAGGTGTGTCAGTTTCGCGTTTCAATCATACACGTTTTGATTGTTCCTAAGGCTGCAGCCAGGCAGCCTGAGTTCATCATCAAAGTCGTCCATCCTGATCCACTGCATGCGTCCAAGATTTACTTTCACCTTCATACCAAGTAGCCTCTACCTTTACCCATTTCCTAGGATTATCACTGACCAGTAAGTAGATTTCCCAAAACATACCCCACACTCGCTACGCCCGTATTCACGGTCCAGAAACCTATTCGCGGTATTCACCATGATGTTGAAGTGGCACTATCTAAGGCTATTCATGCGGAAGCTCAAAAATTGCGAGGGTCCGAGATGGTCTTTCAGGTCTGTTGTATCAATATGTGCCCGTTTGTTTTGAAACGAACATGCAAGGTCTATGCTTAGATCATCACGACGGCTCAAGAATGGATAGCTGACCGTGTTCAGCCACCAAGTGAAGCCTCTGGTTCGCTGGCTACGGAGATGACAAAACGTGCCATTCAGGCAGAGCGCGTAGGCTTATGTTTCGAGCTTGTTAATCGTGATGACTCTAATACCATTGTGTTAGGAACGACGAGAGGAAGAAGAGGCCGAGGCCGAGCGTCAGTCCGAGCTCGCTGCTCGCGTCGCTGAGCAATTTCAGGAACAACTTCAAGCTGATGCACAAAAACATCTCATTGCGAAAGAGATGCAATATAGGGCAGCTCGCCGACGAGCCCAATCTGATGCTACCGAAGTACCGTCGGTCGGTGACACGTTGACGGAATCCTTCCCCATCGAGGTAGAGTTCAAGGGTATGCGCTTCAGTGCTGTGAAGATGTTCCATCCTCGTAAAGGTTAGACCATTCTATTGATTTATATACATGTTCAAGCAATATTGTAGAGTGTCTGGGCGTGACATACCTCGCCGATCCTTTGTGTGATGATGTTCACGCCACTCTTCCTCTGGAAGTGCACACGATTGAATTCAGTACCGAATATTATACCACTTCCCAAGGTAACTATCTCGATCCGTTTGCTTGTACTCTTGGCCAATACGCTCGCGTCCAGGCAAGAGGAAGCTCGCACAGCTCGAGGCCGAAATCCAACGTCTTATGAGTGTGCACCACCCGAACTTATTAAGCGTCCTTGCTGTCAAACTTTCCTTCCCTCACCTTGGCACTCCTCGGCTGACGATCTTATCTGAGCAACGACCTGCTCTTACACTGCAAGATGTTTTAGAGGATTGCGACAACCTTCGAGAAGACAGGGCTTCTGTAAGGCATCTTTCACTTTCGCTATAGCTAATAAAACAGTATCTTACCAATGCTTGACACCTAGGAATATCTTGCTCAGATACTATCGGCATTGAACGCTGTACACTCTAGTGACCTCGTCCATCGAAGTATGTCCTTCGGCTCGGGATAGTTTCATCACGTCATGACGTGTCTGTTCAACAGGCCTTGATACCACATGTATCTTCCTTGCAACCCGTGAGAACAAAAATCATTCAAAGCTTGTCAAGATGGGGAAAGTCGGATTTCATGCCCGATTAAAAGACCTACACAGGTCGAATCCTTTTTCTTCGGGCTTAGTGCCCATAAGTGAAGAGTATTCTACTCCGGACGCTTGGTACGCACTGACAATGTATTTGTTACCTGTCCGTTAATGTATTCCACTTCAGGTTATCAAAGGAAGTCCTTGACTCCCCATTGTCATACACGAAGGGCCGCGATATCCACGGTGTTGGAGTAGTGTTCCTACAGATGCTCCATGGGCAAGGCGTGATGCAAAAATTCAGTGGCCCGCGCGAAGCCATCCAAGCTGGTATGTGTTGTCTCGTTAACTGATTTGGCTCAAGGGATAAATCGTCCGCAGCATCTATGTCACCTACTCTGCAGGTCACCGGGCTAAATATGCTCTCTTCCAGCAAAAAGTCCCATGTCTCCTGCTTAAGCCTTCTTGCAGATCTCGCATCAATGTCTCCTACCTCCCCGTCACGTACCCTTACGCCATCAATTCCAGTACCGGGAACAGGGATACCGATGGGAAATGGAAATAACTATGCGACCTCACCCGACAAAGACTATTTCCGTGTGCCTCCTGGCGTCAGACAAGCAAGTAGATGGAAGGAAGATTGGGAAGAATTAGAGCTACTGGTACGCAACGAATCTCTCGAGTGATGGGCGTGTTGACTTTGATGATCTGTAGGGAAGAGGTGCGTTCGGGTCAGTCGTAAAGGCGCGCAATAGGATTGATTCTCGCATATATGCTGGTTCGTGACAATATTTAAACCACATCTCATCACGTTTTCATCAATGTTCACAGTGAAGAAGATTCGCCTTCGCACCGATCAGAGTGACACTAAAATCTTCCGTGAGGTAAATGCTTTAAGCAGGCTTTCTCATCGCTTCATTGTGCGGTATTACACAACATGGGTTGAAACTGCTGAGGTTGTCACTGCTGGCCCATCCTCCGGTTCGGAAACTGCTTCTGACTCAGGCACAGAAGGCAACATGACTTCCGTTCCACACTCTCTTGAACGACGCGATAAATCGGATCCATTCAGCATCGATTTGAGCGATTTAGACGACTACGGAGGTTCCGGGAGCAAATCATCATTCCCGAGCATCCACTTCACCAGGTCTGATGTGAATGACGAGAAAGATGAGGATGAGGATGACAGCGACGACGGATTTGCACATCTTTTCACGTCAGAGTATTCAGAGGACGCAGATGTGAAACCACCGCCTGTCTTGCCGAGAACATTATACATCCAGATGGTGCGTGCCTTGACCTCCGAATGCTAACCCTTCTGAATCACGCCACATTTGTATTCAGGAATTCGTAGAACGCCAGACTTTGAAAGAAGCGAGTGTGATTTAGTCCTTGTATTGTCCTGTTGGCTGACCGATCTTTTTGCCAGAGAGTGGCTGAGGGCTTATCGGAAGACGAGGCCTGGCGGCTGTTCAATCAAATTTTAGAGGCATTGGTACACATGGGCAGCATGGGAGTGGTCGGTCGCTTCATCCCATGTGTAGTATTCTTTGTTGACCTACTCTACTCAGCTACACAGAGACATCAAATTGACAAACATCTTTATTGGTATGTTTTCATCCCAGCTGTATGGATTTGCTGATTGCCCAACCGGCAAATAGATGGGAAGGGCGACTGCAAAGGTAACCGATTACATGAACGAATACGTCGATTTTGACTAACATGCACTCTTTCTTTGAAAGTCGGTGACTTTGGTCTAGCTACATCGAGTCTCGCGGCCGTTGATCCTTCAGACCTATCCCCGCAAGTGACTCAGTCGGACTCAGAACTTACCCTAGGCAAGCACAATATTATCGGTGGCCATAACTTCAGTGAACTAACTCCATGCAGAGGTAGGAACGAAACTATACATTGCCCCCGAGGTCTTGTCGCGGAAGAGGGGGCCCAGGAATCATAACAAGGCGGACATGTATAGTCTGGGGGTGAGCATCGATTTCATCGCCTCCGTAACTCCTGCTTAAGTTTATCAGATAGTGTGCTTTGAAATGAACTACCCATTTTCCACTGGAGCGGAGCGCATTGCCGTCATTGAGGATCTACGGAAACCTGAGGTTTACTTTCCCCGTGACTGGGAAACCCATCGCACAAGACAGAAAGAAAGTAGGCAATATCCGAGAGGGTAATAACGTCCATCTCACAATGTTTAGTTATTTCGTGGCTCCTTCGCCACGATCCTGCAAAGCGGCCAAGCGCTCTTGAACTTTCGCAAAGCTCGTTGTTACCGCCTAGGGTAGAAGATGAATACTTCAAGGAGGCCTTGAGGATGATATGTAAGTACTTTCACCGAGTCGACTTTATTCTTCTGAATCTCTTTTTTTCTCCGCAGCTGCGCCAGATTCAACACACTATCAGACTCTTCTCTCAGTACTCTTCAAGCGTCCAGCTAGCCAAATTAGCCCAACAAGGAATCTCCTTTATGACCTCGAATCCGATAGTCCCGAACATGCAAACCTGAACACTATTGTCGAAGACGGAATAAAAGCTATATTCCGTCTTCACGGAGCAGTTGATATTGAGCCACCTCTATTGGTCCCTTCAATGGATCCGGACGAGAACGATCCGCGGGCCACGTTCATTGACAGGCACGGCGATGTCGTTTTCCTACCCAACCAAGCATTGATACCATTCGCGAGACTGGCTGCGAAGAATGGTGTGAAACGAATCAAACGCTTTCATATCATGAACACCTATCGTCCTAAGTGATTCAACTTTACGTCTCTGGAGAGCATTCCCATGTTGATACATCGACCCCGTAGCTCCGTTCCCGGACATCCTATAATGATGAAGGCGGCCGTTTTAGATATTATCACCCCAGACATGAAAACCGGGATGATTGCAGCTGGAGCAGAGATAATACTACTTCTCAGCGAATGTCTTCGCAGCTTCCCAAACCTTACCTCCAGCTACGTAATACATGTCTCGCACTCCAGAAGTGGGTAGTTTTTCTGGTTTGTATTCGTTACTTTGACTCCACTCCAGTTGTCGAACTAGCACTCAGCCGAGTACCGGACGACCTGCGACCGTCGGTCATGGATATCATGAATCAGACTAAATCTTCCTCTTCCCAGAAGCGAGCGGCGTTATTGAAGAAAGGACTCTTACGAAGCACTGCGGATGAACTGGAAATATTTGCTGAAACTTACGAAGACATCGACGGACTGCTGATGAAACTCGAGAAGATTTCTCCGTCCTTGCTCACTGTCATGAGGCCTGCCGTGGAGGAAATCAAGCAGACTATTCAATACGCCACATCTGCAGGTTTCAATGGTCCGATATGTCTCCGTCCCCTGATGTGCGCTACACACCATGCTCACTTCAACGATGGACTTCGCCTAGAGGTGGTGCGGCGTACAAGACGTCAGGACGTTCTCGCGGCTGCTGGTCGGTCCGTGCTTACATCCTTTGATCCAACCCCCAGACGACTGACAAATAAGTATAGATACGACAGACTGATTGCTCAGTACTCTGCCGCTAAAACGAAGAGAGATCCAATCTGTGCGTTCGCCGTTCAGATAGCCTTTGACAAGATCACCGTTACTCTCGCGGCGTTCCAAAGTATGGCCGTCAAAGCTCTCATGAAGGAACAACGGTCCTTTGGATTCTGGAGTCCTCGTAGGTGTGATGTGTACATCATGTCGTATCAATCGGGGTATCTTCAGGATAGACTCGAGGTCGCAGCACTTCTCTGGCAGAACAACATCAGTGCTGATGTTATGTACGATGCGACTCTGGCAGAACCTGAGAGCGAGAGTCATGTTGATCTGTGTGCTCGCGAAGGAATTCTGTGAGTTGTTAGTTATACCTTGGGTGAATGGACGACTTGAAGGGATCCACGCAGGTTTGCATTGTACCCGCGGCCACGCACACTTCGTCGCGAGCAAGCTGCGTTCAAGGTCAAGAGCATTCTTAGAGGGACGGAATACGAAAGTGAGAGTTTGTATCATCCAGTCGTGGATCCATACTGAGATCGACATTTAGTATCTCGTCAGGATCTCGTCAATTGGTTGCACCAGCAAATTGCTGAACAGAAACGCATCGATTCGTCCACATCAGGAACCATCGGTCATCCGAACGCCATTCCAGCCAGTTCCAGCAGTAAAGATACGTCAGGCGGTGGCGATGTTCAGCTCCTACTTCCTCTAGACACGAAGAAACAGCGAAAACAAGTGAAACAGATCTTGCTTGATAGAGGTAAGCACACGTGAATCTCCGAACGCACTTGGACACATTTCTCGGACGAATGCCGTGCTGATCACCCCACAAATACGACAGCTTATGAGCGCGGTGCACATCTCAAGGCCGCGATAACCAACGACGTGCCGATGCTCGCGATCGACGTCCCTAGCGTGGTATTTGACGCCTTGGTCAGAAGCTCGAACTGGATCCACGACGAAGAAGTGTGGAAGACGATCGTTGTATCCATGCCGGCGCTGCAAACGGCATACGCGCTTCAGATCCGCGAAACGGTAGCCAAGAGGAAGGCCGAAGGACACCCATTTATCATATTGTATGCGACTCGAGAGGAACGGATTCAGATACTCTGTTTATCATCGCACAGCCTGTCCTAGGCTTGATCTACATTTGGTTGTATTTCTAAACCTTTGACAGGGTCATAGATGACTGTAGTTACCATGATTCGTGAGTGACGAGCGATTGTACACTCTTTCTTGCATGTATATCTACGGACTATGAAATGACCTACGTCAGGTGAATGCCATCTTTTTCTGGTATCGGGATTCGCGGCGGAATGTTTAGGGACGGAATCACTGACCATGGTCGAAACGGCGTACCGTGGGTCTGTAAAAGGCTAACCCCTAATTCCATGGAAATGCTGATCGATCGATACAATGCATACTAGAACACACAGCATGTTCTCCGTGTGTATACTCTTCTCGCATTGATCTGATATAGCGCCTCGAGGGTGCATGCTACCAATATATCAGGACCTCAATGGCGCTGCGCCGACTTTGACCAGGAGTTAAAAAAATTGAGGTCGAGGGCACGCCGGCGTCACGATGAAGAACAAAAGACGCGTGGAACAGAGCCCTACAGCTCCGTCACTCATGGACAATGCCGAGTTCGATGCAGCTCATGACCAGCGCACCTGGAACGACGGTTCTCAATCAACGATCATAACACGGCACGTACAGGTGGCCTGACACGCTGCAGCGGCGATGTGAATACTGCAGTTCACCCTGACTTCCTATCACGGCTTTCTCGAGTATAAAAGGAATGGCAGGTTGGGGAAAGGGTACAGGGCGACTCATTCTTGAACTTGAAACTTTCACTCCCCCCCCTTTACCGACGTACGGGTCCGATGGGCAACTTCTTTGAGGACCTAGTGCACTCCGTGATGGAGTCTACGCTAACGGCAGATGAGCAGACCGCTCTCAAGGTGCGCGCACCGCATCGTCGTCGTTACTATCACTTTCCTGGTCTTATTCTTATCTGCCCCGTCTGACTCTGTGCATGCCAAACACAGGCCAAGTTTCACAAACTAAAGCGAGATGTGATCGAGGACGTCCGCCATGTTTTTCCTCACGGACAGATACTGGTGAGCATAACCATTCAATAGACAGACACATTTCCGTTAAACAAGAGTTGGTCTTCCTAGCCTGAGAGTAGCGGTCGAGGCATCCGAATCAAGTTGCCCCCCAGACCAGCAGGGGATGGCTCGGGAGATACCGATCATACCGATGCAAGCAGATCACGTTTTGATCCGTCCAGTGTCTTTTTTTTTTGGCTCACCTCATGTGTAGGATCCTGGGCAACCCGCAATGCCCGATGTCATGGAGTTCTATGGCACCTACGTCAACAATGAACTCCCCACATACCTTGTACATGTACCAGACAAGAAACTTGTGTCTCGCCAAGAGGTAAAGAGGATGTTCCGTCGCGACATGATGACCGTCACAGAAGCAGATATAGCCAAAATCATCGAAGAGGCGGCAGGTCACTCGGTGCCTACGAGGGAGGAAGCAATTAGAGCTCTCGTGAGAGGAAAGCTCAAGTATGCCACGTTCTCCCACCGGTGGATCGAAAGAGGCGAACCGACCTTTCGCGACATCATGATGTCGTTCGAACCAGCGGGATATAGCAAGCTCGTGAACTTCTGCGAAAAGGCTGCAGAATATGGATGTCGTCTCGCTTGGTCGGATACATGCTGTATTAACAAGGACAGCAGCACAGAGCTTGAAGAAGCCATTCGATCCATGTTCAAGTGGTATCGTGATGCACATGTGTGCATCGCATACCTGGCCGAAGCGACGTCACTCGACGACCTCTGGGAGGATGTTTGGTTCACCCGTGGGTGGACCTTACAGGAACTGCTGGCTCCTCGGACGATGAAGTTTTACGGTAAAAATTGGGTGCCTCTCAGCAACAGCATCAATGACAAGCAAGACACTCGGATGCTGGACGCACTTTCGCGAGCGACATGGATCCCTCATCATGACCTGCGCTTCTTCCGTCCCGGAACACGAAATGTTCACGAAAAGATGATGTGGGCAGCGAGCCGGACGACGACTCGGATAGAAGACATTGCTTACTGCCTCATTGGAATCTTTGATGTGAGCCTGCCGATCGCATATGGGGAGGGGCAACGTGCCTTCTATAGGTTGATGGAGGTCATCATTGATAGATGCGGGGAATGGGAGATTATGGCGTGGGCAGGGCGCCCATCTGCTGATAGTGCCGCCCTCCCGGAGTCACCACGCTGCTACAGAACGCTCGGAGACGCCAGTGGTGAAATGGCGAGCGGTGCAGTCGGCGACAGCGGGCTCACCCAGCGAGCACGGCGCGGCGACAGGCACTTTACCATGACCAAGCGAGGTCTGCAACTCAAATTGCTCATTGTGAATCTCCCGTCCTCTTCCATGACGCTGTTTGAGGGTGACAGGGAAAGAAGCGTAGAATGCACGCGGTACAAGAAGTGCACAGTCGGCGTTGTAGACTATTGGTGTTTCGACACCAGTGGACAAGGCGTCTTGATGCCTGGGCAAGACCACTTGTGCTTGCTACTGCACTCAGACCCCTTCGATCCCTACGCGGAATGGGAGAAAGTGCCGACGACGGAGCTACTCTTTGTCTGGACGGATATCGAGGTGAGACAGGAGCCGACTACGCTGTGGTTGTAGGGGTGGTACGAGATGACGTCTGCGTGGGCTCGTCTTCCTAGCGTTTATCGTACGTAGTGCAAGGTTTCGCTGTCTGCATTAGAGTTCTTGACGTCCTTATGATTATCATAATTTATGTCTCGAACCCCAGTGACGACAGACCCAGACTTGCTGTGGGGAGGCGGGTTAGATACGAAGCTGGTGGTGTACTCGCGCGACCATTCGGCTGCCCTAGGCTCTGGCATAAACAAGAGAATAAACATAAACGGATCCCTTTCACCGCGTACCTTGCATCACAACCACAATGATAGCCCCCCCCAGCACATAGCATGGAGTGCCGACCAGCGAAGCCAGTATATATAGCACCCTCTTAAATCAGGCTCAACTGCCCAAGTGACTAGTAGACTGGTGACAGCCACTCTATCGACCAGACGACCTTGTTGGAACACGACAAGACATCCTTCCACTCTATTTCTGTCTTATTCCATTTATTGTGAGGTTGCACTTTCGAGGGTAGCACACTAGACACAAGAAGGCCTCAGTTTCGTATGGACAAAAGACTTTGTATTCCCTTTAAACTAGCCTAGACACAAGAAAGGTCTTGTAGGTACTGTTTAGTTGACGGGAACAACAAATACATAAAATGCCTCACCTCAGTTTTTTGTATGGACGAAAGACTGGAGGAGCGGCATGGCAATATCCGTGCTCAAAGTGGCTGACGCGATTGTGTAAGAAGTGATAGGCGTATATCTCGAAGAGGAGCAAGTATCGAGAAAAGAAAAAGAGGGAGAATGAATAGTATGAATTTCAACAACTAGAATACCATGAATGATGAACAAATGAATGTTATAGGATAGGGTGCGAGGACGATGAGGCATACTACACGCCTGACGAATGTGCGCGTTTTTGGACTCACTTTCTCGTTCGGGCTTCTCAGTTTGAATTTTTCTCTGTAAGACATACATCTCTTGCTAGAAATATAATTATTCTGCAATCACAAAGCCTCAAAGTGACAAATGTTCTCCATGTTCTGCGGTTTCATGTCCCCTGCATGCCTTCACGGTGGCGTGGGAGTGGGCACGCAAAGCACCATAAATTATAGCCACTACTCTCCTTCTTCTCCTTAATTACTTTCTTTTGTGCGTTCAACACCGCAGTACTATTTGCATACACCATCACCTCTGATCAGTCTAGTGATAACAGTTTTTCTGGGAAAAAATGTGCGCAGTCTGATTGGAAAGTAGCACTCTCATGTTGAGTAGCGCACTGCGGGATTTCCTGTGCATTTTGACCCTCATACCCCTCGAGGACGGCCTCAAAAGCGCGAACTTTCTTCACTTTAGCAAGGAATTCCGCGTAACGGACCTGATAGTGTAAACTCTGCACCCAGGATAACACTATAAACACCGTCCACAGACACGTAGAGTCCGTCTTACTTCTCAGAGAACCCTGATCGTCGTTTCCACGTCGCAAGGTGTATTCATGCCAAAGGACAGCCTGTCTTCGTTCGTGCCCTTGTCACGTTGATGTTGGTCTTTTCGTTTCAGGTCCAACATCCCGGATAACGTGGCGTTGCTAGTGACATGGAGACTACAACAGCACAAGTTCTCTATGAGCACAGTCGTGAGCAGGCCGTCCGACGTCCAACGCTTGCTCTTTTGGACGACAAACAGCGAGGAGAGCGTGAGGTTTCGTGACTCCATATTGAAAACTCGTTTATATCGCCGTGAGCACAAGGTCTGGGGATGGATGGTCAATTTCTCGCCTGAGGTCTCTGGGCGGGGGATAAGGCGGCGGTGGGACGTACCTGACGTGTGGATCCAGGTCGCGCAATCAGAGATATTCCTAATTTCCCTTCCGTCGTCTCCGATTGTGTATGTGCTATTCGGGCAGAGCGTTTCAATCTGGTTATTCTCCGTCACTAACCCCGGAGGAGTACTCTGGTCGACTCCCATGGCCCGCAGAAAAGGAAAGACTATGTCGTCCCACTAAGATGACCGCATTCCGGACGAGGAATCAGTCAAATTATTTTAGAAACTCTCTCACTTGGCCGCTTCTTCGTTCGCAAAAAGAACACGATCTGTGATGTAGACACCCCGAACACGCTGGTCAGGTAATGAACGGATCGTCCCCCACAGTTGTTACGCTCGATGAGGTGGCAGAAATGCGGAGATGCATACTTGTCGACCGCAACTACGAAAAGGAATATGCGAGATGCAAGCACCCGGGAGGCCGCTCGAGGGGAACCACTGAAGTTGTTCGCGGTCGAGTGTCCCGTCAACACGGACGAGTGCACACAACTATACCAGTAGGAAAGACTCGACCCACCTCGTCTTTGAATTAATCGTCATGGATCTGCGAGATGTAAAAGGGTTTGACCCTACCTTTACTTTGAACGATCTCTAATGGGAGTACCCTGCGAACATAGAGGTGATTTGGCCTGTAGAAGCTAGTTACCAATTCCTTGGTAACCTGAATCGGATGAGCGTCAGCACAAGGAAACTCGACACCGTCCCCCCCTCAGCTTGTCGTGCCACGGAGGAGATAACACCGCCTCAAGTTGGGGGACCATGTCGCTTTTATGAGACAATCAAGCACGTGATTGGTTGCCGGCTCGTACCGGATGGATGATGTGGATGGTCGGGCGTGTCGTGCTGTGCGAACACGTCGAATGCGAACTTCATCAGTTGGCACAGAGCTGATCACAAAATATGGCCAAATTGCATCCATCGATCCTCCAAGTCTGCATGCGAGCAGGAAGTGCAGCACGCAAGTACGTGGACTCGGTTGTTCCGGTTCCCAAC
Source organism: Pulveroboletus cf. rosaemariae (assembly GCA_038089275.1). Classification (NCBI taxonomy): domain Eukaryota; kingdom Fungi; phylum Basidiomycota; class Agaricomycetes; order Boletales; family Boletaceae; genus Pulveroboletus; species Pulveroboletus cf. rosaemariae. The sequence goes on along the minus strand of JBBPKN010000106.1, from coordinate 24,680 downwards.
AGCCAAAGGCCAACGTTGGACGATATGAAACGTAGTCAACGACGGCTGCTGCACGGTCGATCCTGATCCGTTCCGAAGACAGACCCTGCATTCAGAACTCCCGATACGTCCCCTCCTTTTTTTCGGAAAGTGGCTCCGAAAGCCGTCGCCTATGGGAGTACGATGGCGCTTCCTAGTTTCATGTGCTCTGATCACGAACGTGTCTGCAGCGCATGGGTCGTGCCATACCTGGCACTTTACAACCTGCTGTCCTGGCACGCGCTCCTAAGTCCGTGACTGCCTATTCGGAATCGAAGCAACTGGAATCGGTTGCCAAGGAGGACCAGACATGCCATGCACCACCCTTTATCACCTTTGAAAACGGCTTTCATGAAACGGTGTGGAAATACAGGTCAGTTAGGTTCATGGGCGTTCACATCAAACCATCCAGTCTTCTAGAAGATGAAAAAAGGCATGATCCGGACCTGCGGAAACCTTACGTCCTGCTGGACAGTTGCGCCGGGATTGTTGGACTCGGCCGAATTCTCTTGCTACCTCGGCAATATTGTCCAAGTGGCGTGTCTGGGAAAACACAGGGTCATCTTCGCCTTCGCAAGTCATCTGCGCATAATAGAAAAGCGACGATGTCAGCCCCGTTTCGTATCAAAGCCGGATCATATCAGCTAAGAGGACACAACAGACCTTCGACTTTCCCATCCCTGGGTTAAACACGTCGATTGGACTGCACGCCATGTACACTTGCGGAAGGGATGATAGAACATCGCCATTCTCCAAGGGTGATCGGCTCGAGTTAGTTGAGACGACCGTGTGTTGCATATGGGCGACCGCCGGTCCGAATGGCGCTATACAGTTCCAGGCGTCCTGATGTAGGACTAAAAGGTATGGACATACGCCTTAGTGACAGGAACAAAGTCGAACGCAAAGTTTCTCAGGCTCTGATCAGCTTTCTAACGCCAAAAGGAAATGGCTCGAGGCTCCAGGTGGCCTTACGAAATTGGACCACGCCGTGGAGGGAGGCTAGGGACACCCCCGAATCAAGGCAGTTCCAAGGCTTCTTTGTAATGGAAGACAGGTAAAACACGCACCGAACGTATGGGCTTTTGGTTTAATGTTCGACTCTAAAGGGTAAAAAAGTTTAGCAACGACAAGCATGGAAAGGGCTCGTCGAGACTCATAGCACTCTCAAGTGTTATGAAGGATAGACAAATCATGAGTATAATCCAGTGTATGTGCCCCGAAAAAAGTGACGCATAATTACTCAAATGTAGAGTTCAAAAACTGTAAAAGGTCCCTTCTGTTTGCATCCATCTCCAAGTCCCTCGAATCCTTGTGAACCTTCAGCTTAATCTGTAAGACGGTTAATTCTAACGGTCAAGTCTATAATCTCGAAAGCTAGCACCTTTTTGCCTGTCAAAACACTACGTTTCTCATCCTTGTCTCTCTTCTTCTCTTTTTCTTTGTGCCGCCTTTTCCTGTCACGGTCCTTTTCCTTGTGCTTTGACCTACGCCGTTCTCTTTCACGACTGTGTGAGCGTGAAAGAGAGCGATGGCGAGTGTAGCCCCGTTCATATGAGCGGGAACGTGTCCTCGACTTGTGGCGATTGCGTTTTGCAGGGCGCCGTGAGCTGTTCGAGGCAGATGAACCCGACGAGGAAGGACTGCTACTGCGACGGCCTCTAGGGGTCTATAAAAGTTGGCATGTCATACACACGCCTTTTGAGGTTAGCCATCCGATACTTGTTGGGAAATTTCACAAGACGTACAACACTGCGACCTCTGCTCTGACATGGCACCACAGATTCTTCGTGCGTACGATGATCGTCCCGCCCCTAAGTACAGCTCTAGCAACACAACCACCAAGAAATGCAGCATGAAACCGACCCTTCTTCGACCCTCTCTGTGTTTGCGAGAATGGTGAGGACTGCGCGACCTGGAACGCTTGCGATTGTGACGCTTGTATCCGTCCTCATCTCTATCACGTCCATAGCTGCTGCGCTCAGGAGAGCGAGACCTGCTGTCTCTCCCGAGACGTGCTAACCACGAAAGTGCCACAGTTTTTCATTCAGATAGCGAGCCCGCCCCCAGGATGGTCCATGCATGTTGCAATTAAATGTTGGGGCGACCAGGAGAGTGACCCAGAGTGAGTTGCGGGAACATAAGGATAGAGAAATGCGGCCCTCACCCTCGCGTCTACCATGGCATCCAGAATGGTAGTTGGAGCGCTCGTCTGGCGAGTACCCGGGCATGGTGAAGTTGCGTGATGATGATGGTCTCGGTGAAAAAGTTGGGTGGAAGCTTTTGAGTCACGTTCCCTGCTTTGCACAGCCACAGATCCTTGCTCGCATTACGGAAACCAGGAAAACTGTAGAAACGTCGACACAGTTTTATGCCCTCTGACATGCTCCTTGTTCACTCTACTAGAGACACAATTGTCCGAGTGACTAGTCTGGTCATTCAAGGGCCGATAAAGCTGGGAGCGGTAAGCGCTGGGTTGGCTCCGAGGTCTACGACAGGAGTGCATACTTTGTCTTCCTGCCAGAGCTGGACGCGCTGATGGCTATTCATTCAAATGCCGTGATACAGAACATATTGCTAGCCAAGTATATCGATGCTTGGCGTCGTGGCAGTCTACGGTTAGTCCTAACTACCCGACTGTACCGCTTCAACCGGGTTCCATGCCCTGCTGCAACATCATAATTTAGATTCCATATACCTACCCGGTGTCCACCACTATTCGGAACAGGGAAAAGGCAAGGCTGTGTGAACTTCTCCGATCTCACTCGTGTGGCCCGCTGATGGTGCGGCCTTCCGTTGGGTCCTCGAGGCAGGGCATCAGCTCTCCACAGATTACGGCTACAAACGCTGGTCCAATCAGTGCCATTCGCCTGCAGTTCGTCCCGTGGGCGCACACGAACCCGCAGAGTTCACATCAGCTGTCTGGCCACATGTGGCACACGAGGCAGTTGACTGAAGATTGCATCCCTCTGCGCTGACAAACAAGCCATTCGGCAACTGGTAATGTGGGCGCAGTTGCGTGTTATATAGAACCTTTTTTTTTCATTTTCTTTCTCTCTGCGTGTCGACGACTTCCAGTCTACCTTCGGTTCTCGGTATCGTTGCCTCTCTATCGACATGCAGATATAGTATTATTAACGTGTTGTGATTTCTTTTTCCAGATGCTGTCAAACCAGGGTATTGCTGCCACGCAAAGCAAGGACATCCGTTCTTTGCCCATTGAACAACCCTTATCGCACCAGCAGAACCGGAACTACATGCCCTCGACCCGGTCGCTACCAGTTGAAATCATTTCAATCATATTTGGTTTCGCATCCCGTTTATCTCACCACCCCATCTCTCAGTCCATTGCAATCTCTCACGTATGTGGACGATGGAGACAGATATCTCTTTCGATGCCTTCCCTGTGGACTTTCATCTATCTTTCACTTCCTCTTGCCAAGAGTCAGCTCACGCGCACAAGCGCTTTAATAATCCGTTCCCGCAATCGCCCCCTTGATATCTATATGGACTTTCGTGATCCATCCTGGGACTGGGACGAAGCGTCCCACATCTTTGGCTGCAATGCAATGGATAACATCATGCGCTTGCTTGCGCCACAGGTGGTGCGCTGGCGATCCATCCAACTGTTCACGGACACCTGGGCTCCCATCTTTACGTTTTTGTTGAGCACCGCGACCATTGACTCTGCGCCTCTCCTGCAAACTATTCAGCTCGCGAGATGCAACGAGTATTTTGTCGCGCCGGGCGAGGTGTTTCTACCGGCGAAACTGGCTCATCCAGTCGCTTGGTTTCGTGGAGGCGCCAGTCTTCGACATCTGCGCTACGTATCGCTTTCGGGCGTTCATGTTGATTGGACACAGTCTGGTCTCACTGGTCTCCGTGAGTTAGAGCTGAGGTACCATGCCCGGGACGTCATGCCTACTCTCTTGGAATTTCGGCGCATCCTAAGCGCAAACAAGGAGCTTGAACGTCTCGTCATCCTCGGGTGGGGCCCTCGGACAAGCCACACGCTGGAAAGCGAACGTGAAAGCGATGATCTGCAAAAGATCGATTTACCCCGGCTGGAAGAACTCGAGCTCGGGTTCGTCGAGGTGGCAGACGCCATTCACCTGCTGTCGCTGTTCGCCATGCCGAACCTCCGGATCCTTTCCGTTGAAGACGTCGCGTTCGGGATCCAGCCCTGTGAGCGTCAGGACTGTTCGCGGCTGTTCGATCACGTCGTGGAGATGATGGGCGCAGCAGAAAGGGGTCCGCCGTGTGTTCCGCTGTCTTCCCTGCGTGAGCTCTCGCTGCGATGCGTCCGTGCGAACGGTACCTCGGTCCGTAGTCTTTTTGGCCACTTGCGCGCTGTGACGTCGCTCTGTCTGGACCGTGTCGATGCTCCAACCGTCTTGGCTGTATGTCTGGCTCTTCATATCACGTGTGGCCGTCTTCAAGTGTTGACCCTCAAGGACGTCGATTCTGCGGCCATGGCCCTTGTGCTGTCGTCGTGCTCGGTTCCGGCCCGCCTCCGCATCTTTCTCGACATTGAGGACATAGATCGGGGCGAGGAAGAGGGGCGATGAGCGCAGTGATGTCGGCGTCGTGGCTGTTTTCATTTGATGATAACCAGCTCACTCACATCGTACTTTTTTCTTGTACATGCACGAGATGGTGTATCTTCTCTTTTTTTTTCTCTCTCTCTCTCGGAGGTTTTCCCCCACGACGTTCTCGTTACGTCGATGTACTTACTATGGTCATCTCGTCTCCTGGTTCTCGCTATGCAAGCCACTCGCCCCACTTGACAACAGGGGATGTGTCGTTTGGCAATTCAAATCAGTGTCGGTGTTGAAGCCCATGGCAACTGTTATTTGTATAGGCGCCGTTCAATTGCTGTCTTGCCATGACCTCACCAGTACCCCACACGTCTGATTGACATGTAGCACTATGACTTTAACAGTCGTTTCTGATCGAATGTTTACAATTCTGCAGGGGTGAACACAAAAGATGCTTCATATTGGAGTATATTTGGAGCCGCACGCGAAACGGCCAAGCTCTTCGTCGCATGGGCTTTGAGTAGCGTGGACGAGGCTACGAACGACCGCAACTACGCACGACAGGGGAGCGTTCCAGTGTGCTCTCCAGGTACGAGGGATCGACGGTCCAAGTATAATTGTGGACGGATCAGCCAAGTACAGGTGCAAGATCGATCATGACATGTACTCGGCACAGTATGTCGAGTCGCCATCCAAGTAGCTGCACATGCATGTCCCTTCTGGGACCTCTAGTGATGAGGCCCGCCATGAGGGGGTGCCCCTTTTTTTGGGAGGCTGGGTATTGTCGTCCACGAGTGTGTCTAGGAGACGAGGAAAGCCTGTTTGACGCCGGTTGAGAAGGGTGCAGGGATACGCGTGAGCCGAGGGTGACCCATAAGCGTGTTTCAGGACGACACGAGGAACGAGAAAGGGAATCAGGTACGTGGCGACGGCGAGCGTTTCATGCGGCGACGGTGGACGACGGGAATCAGCGAGTCGAGCGTGTTTCTTCGAGTTCTCGAGCGTTGACACGCTCCCCCCACTCGTCGACCAAAGGACGACGGTCAAAGTACGAGTCTCTGCCCATGTACGCTTGCCCGACTCCAGCGCTGATCGCAAATCGGTCCCCACCACACGGTCGCAAGGAACGAAAGCGGGCATGGCAACCATCCATGCTGTCGTCAGATACCCATGCGCGAGGCAGCGTAGTCCCGGAAAACAAGGGCACGCGCCAACGGCAGCGAAGCCCCGGTTGTCGCCGTCAATGCGCTGGCAGGTCCTTCCATTTAACGAGCGATGCCACTCCCTATAAAGGCCAGCAGTGCCATCCCCGAACGGATCGTTGTCCATCTCTCCACTTATTGTCCGCCCATCTCTGCGAGTGCTTGGCTCACCATCATTCGTTGACGCCGACCCTCACTTCTGATGTTCCTCCCTCGTTTTCTGGCCCATGTGGCCATCCCCCTCATTTTAGTTCTCGCAGTCCATGCCGAGCAACATATCATCTATTTCGTCAACAAGTGAGTGGTCGGATGCCCCGATTCTCCAAGTCGGCTGACCGATGTGATTGGCAATCAGATGTGGCTTTGGGAAGGTGCGTCCGCTTGCTTTCCCCACTATCGATGACGTCTAACTCGATAAACAGCCTGCGCTCATATATGATGGTAAAGACATCCTTCAGGGCAACTCGTATACGAGCAATGGCCCCTGGTCTGGAATTGCGTGAGTCATCGTTGAAAGCCTCGAGGCGCACTGCTCCCCTTGCCCGCTGACTCCTTTTATTGTTCATTATACACTCAGCTACCTTCAGACCGGTGAGTCCGCACACACATCTTGAGCGAGGCGAGCGTCTCTTCTCAATCCTGTCCCTCTCTCGCGATTAGGCTACTGTAATCTGAATGGCGAAAATTGTACACTTATGGAGATGACACTCATCAATCCGCAAATTGCAGGAGGTGGTTCGAGCGCAGACATTTCCTTGATTCCACCGTGAGATGTTTTTCAAGTGCCTATGTATATGACCAAGCTGCTGATGTGATCGTGACAGCCATCAATATAGTGTCCTAACCTCGTTTGCGTGCGTCTGCATCTAATCAGTTCTCAGTTATTTTTTTTATTCCTTCATGGCATTTGCAGGTATTACAATGGCTGCGACGGCGTGGGTCAAGTCTGTACGTCTTTTCTCCATCAAAATCTAGTGTACTACTGACAATGAACAACACAAGGTGACAACCCGAACTGTGTAGGAGAAGCCTTTTTCGTATCAACTGACACCACTGTTCAGAGGGCCTGTCAGACCAACGATGTGAGTCACGAACCCAACTACATCCTCCATTGTTCTGGCTCATGAACGCTGTAATACCCCATAGGTCAACCTGCTGATTGCTTTCTGTGGAAATGCCTCGGAGATCGTATTGTCAGGCGAGGGTGCCATCACCTCGGGTGGTACTTTCTCAGGGACGCTCTCATTACCGTCGGACACTCTTGTGCCGACGGGCACCGATAGCAATGGGCCTTCAGTCACACCTACGCAATTGCCTGTTAGCGCCAGTCCGACGGGAGCTGGTGGGAGCGCACCAGCACCGACAGACACCCCCAGCGCGTCGTTGTCCTCCGGTGCTCCATCCACGCCCACGACAACGGAGACACCCACTGACGCGTGTGGTGTACCTGAACCGACGGGGACACCCACTAACGCCAGCGGGTCGGGAGACGGTGGGTCTAACCCGACGTCATCCCCAACAGACACCAGTGGCCAGCAAACAGAGCCCGCTCCTCCATCCACGCCCCCCGCGTCGCAGACACCTGCCAGCGTCAGTGGCCTGGGGCCTAGCCAGACAAATCCGGTCTTGATTCCGTCAGTCACCGCGAGCGGTCCAGGGGTGTCCGCAACTGTACCCTCGTCGGTATCAGCGTCGCCCACGGCTTCCCAGTGTGCACCCAATCCTTTCAGTAACAACCCATCCAACTCCATTCCTGCTGGCGTTTCTCCGACACCCTCCACTTCCCACCGGAGTAGGTCTAACACGCCCACTAAACGACACCGTCGCAACAGGCACAACAGTTACTGAAACTGTGGCGGACAGAGAGATGCATAGCAGAGCTCTGCATTTTCAGTTTTTTTTTTTCTGTCCACCTTTAGCCAGTCATCGATGGCTGGCTGCTATCTTTACTTTAATTCTCTTGTACTCGCGCTCGTCGTAGATTCAGGCTGGTGTCTCTGAGCATTCTCGGGCGTTATTGATCTGTTTCTAAAGGCTTCGTACTACTGTTAGATTTCGTGTGTCTGAGGGAGAAGCATGGATGCGCGTATATTCTAGCGTTCTTTGACGTCGTGTATGTACGTGGAACCTGTCCCTCCCCTACGACATATACCATATACCCATCTTTTTTTAGTGGCTAGCACCTGACCTGGCGAGAAAATTATCTTGATCAGCCTTTACCCCACCGCTTGGGTGAAACGTTCCCTGTCTTTTTTTTTTAGGAGGTGGGGAACGTTCGACCCCAGACTCGGCTACGACGAGAACCTTTTTGTTCCTTCTTCTTTTCCGGGGTGACGAGAAGCGAGGCCGCGGACCGCGGACAGGTCGGCTGTTGAACGGGGAAACTCCATCCCCTGTTGGACCTCTGGCGCACGGTAGATATCTGCAGCCAGAGGGTCGCGAGGGATCCCAACGTTCACATCCTCACCGACGAGCCAAGGCGAGGTGCCATGGGAGCCGAGCAAACAGACGTGAGCGTCTCCGTCGGAAGCACGACAGATCGCTGCACAGACGTCGTCGTCGAGCAACGGCAGGCACGCTCATCGTTGTCTGGGGTGCATGTCAGTCATGTCCGTGCCGTGCCTTGGGTGTGTCTGAAAAAAAAAAACAGATTAAGCGTGCGGGTAGCGGTTATTTTGCGCACCGCGCGTGAACCGAGACGCCTCGTTCCTGGGACGTTTTCGATCACCCTCCCTGAGAAAAAAAAAGGGGGTGTGTGGGGGAGTGGAGTCTGCTGGTTTCATCTGTGGTGTCTCCCCCTACTTGCGGTGTGCACGTATCCCCGAGTTAGTCCTTGGGCGAGCGCACAGGAGCACACAGTTCCCCCTTGGACACGCGGATGCGGACTATCCCTTTGACCCCCTCCCAAAAAAAAAAAAAAAAGGAATCACACAGCCCGTTCGTCCGAGGCCCTTGATGCCGCACCTTATCAGCCCTGCCCGTCGGTCCGTCGTAGGGCCAAGTTTAACCGCCCCACTGGGACATGTAGCATGGACCGCGTCGGAATCCGATCCCTTCTTCTTCGAGCACCTACGCGATGGGCTGGTACGCACCCTTTCTCGTCCGTTCAAACACCCAAGGTAACGTGGGCCATGACGCGTGCGCGTGTTCGTGTTCTGGACGCGCGCCAGCATCTAGGTTTTGCCCTTTTTTCCCCCAAAGCTGACCGACCCACGCTGACGCCCGAAACAGATATTGGAAGCGAGCCGTCCCTCCCGAAATCGACGGGTACATCCGCATCCGCATCAGCATCAGCTCGACGCCGATAACGTTACCGATCATCAAGCGTTCCATACGTGTCCAGACGTTCTTTTGATGGTTCAACATCTCGTTCGTTTCGTTCGCCGCGCCGGCCTTTTAAATAAAACGGGGCCTGATGGTAGCCCCAGCTCGTTCTAGAACCCCACCGCCCTTTTTAGCCTTGTACGTCCTCGAAATGAGGGGCCATAGGTAACGAAGGACGACAAAGATCGAAGGGCGACCGCCCACGCTAGGTGGCTATCCGTGCCTCGCGCGAAAGCAAACCACTATCATTTCTTCTTACACGGAGAACAACAAAAAAAAACGGTAGAGAAAGAGTTTTTCATACCGTCAGAGTATGGAATACATACACCCTTGCCTCGTACCCACGCAGCACCAACACCCCCGACGCCATTGCCGGCGACGCGTCGTAGTTGCACAACACAAGCTCGGGTTCGCCCAGAGCCCGATCGGCGTGGCCAAGAGGTAGCCCTAACCCGTCGTCGCCCGCTGCCCCGAGAGACACCTCGACCTCGTCCGCCGAGAAATTGAGCACCACCCACGCGCGTGCGTTTCCCAACCTGCGAACGTAGGCAAGCACCCGCTCGTCCGACTCGAGACGCATCTCGAAATCGCCATAAATCTACGTATGCGTGTTGTGGGTGGGGTGTTGGGGGCCAAGAGTACGATCATCGGGTGAAGACGCACCAGGACGTCGTGCAGTTTTCGAACGCGGATGGCTCGTTGCCAGAATGCGAGGACGCTCTCGTCCGATGCGGTCGTTTTGCCGTTTGCGAGGCTTGATTGGGACTCGTCAGCAGCGTTCCATCCCTCACGCGCGTCGTCTTCGTAGGCACGCATCCATGGAACGCCTGTCGTGAAGCCAGCGTTTGGGGTGGCGTCCCACTGTGAGAAAATATGCAAGTCAGACGTGGTGCCAACACAGAAAAAACGGGGATGGGATAGGAATAGATTGAACCCAAAAAAAGGCAAGAGTGGAAATAATAAATTGATAAATGGAAAATGGAAATTGATTGTGCCATATGTGACAGGTGACGGGTGGGGGGGTGTGAACCAAGTGAAAGTGTGACAAGGGGGGGTGGCAATGCACGCCCATGAGGGAGCGAGCCTGACCAGAGTGACGTAGGAACTGAACTTGCCTGCATGGGGATGCGAGCGTGGTCTCGTGCCTTTTGCTGAAAGCCATCCAACACGTCCTCCATGTCGACCTCCTCCTTCCCCTCCTCTGCCTGCCTCTGGCCCTTGATCCTACACCCAACGTCAGAAACAGAACGGAAGCACGAGGGCAGAGGAAGGGTTGGTGGGAATCGAGCTCCCCCCACGTACACCATGACTCACAGTTCCCAGTAGTTCTGCGTCGCCACATCCTTGTACTCCTCAATTCCCCATGTCCGCGGAAAGTTCTTCATCCCGAGTTCCTGTCCTTGATACACGTACACCGTCCCCGTTTGTGTCACCTCGAGGACAGCCAGCATCTTGGCAGAGACCGCGCGCCACGCCGGAGAATCATTCCCGAAACGAGAGACGGCGCGTGCTTGGTCATGGTTTTCAATGAAGACCCTGGAGGATTGCGTGGGACGGACGGCATACACGATGGGTAGCACCCACACCATCCACACGACAACACACGGCACACGACACAAACGAGCGGTCAGCTTCACATATACGGTTCCTTCCTCCCATAACCCCCAAGCCCCCTCCTCCCCCTCACTGCCAATTTGTCGGCGAATTCGAATCACAGCTCCAATACCACGGCAGACGTGCACAAAGAACTCATTCACTATGTTTGCCTCGCAGAGACCTTGCCCGTCGAAGCTCATCGTACGCCACAGTACGAGCAGCAAATAGTGAACGGTGAGCGTGCGATGGAGCCATTCGCTGTGCTGCGTCGCAAGTGATCCTACCCATCGAGGCTCTGCGAAGACGAATACAGAGCACCAAATACAAACGGTGAACGAGGAGCAATGGCCAGCAGCACGCCCTCTCATGTCTCATCGATCGATGCAACACGGGGCTTGGAGTCACCATCATCTCGAGCATCGACACCAGCACCCGTGAAAGCCCGGGGGGGGAGGGGGGTCGGAGCCAGGAGACCGAAAAGCGCAAAGCGACAATCAAGACAACACTCACGCGTTCCAATACCCTTCCTCTCGTTTGTACACTTGCCACCGTCCCACGATGGCCTTGAGATCCGCCAATCGCCATGCCTTTTTCACGAGGGGCGATTCCACCGGGGAATCCAAGTCCATCAGCTCAAAGTTGAACACCATGTTAAGCTCCTTGTTTCGCGGAAGGACGTACGCTGCGAGCGCAGAGGCGTCGTGTGTAAATGGCGTCTCGCCTACAGTGATCAGGTCATGGTCTGCAACATGGAGTGGAGCACATAGCGTGATGTTAATGGTACCAAGCACAGCACATAGCGTTGTATAAGTAATCAGGTGATTAGATGCGATACGGAACACGTACGTGACAAGACCTCTCTGTGCATTTGCTGGATGTATTCATGTACGTGTGGGCTAATAGGTTGGGTAGTCAGAACCGTATTCTCCTCCGAGCAGCGTAAAACCGCGCAGTGCCATCCACGTCTGACACCATGCGGCACGGAATCGCTTACCCGTTGGCGAAATACATGCTCGCAGGTTGGTAATACTGAGTGTGATCTACGACCGGCGCGTCTGGCAGGCCTTCCACTTTGGAAATGATATTGATCACGTCCATCTAGCCGTCAGGGTGGTCATTTTCCACGTTTAGCTTGGACCCGTGAGACCAGCATCGGCGAGTGAGAGACACCCACTCGAAATCCATCGCATCCCCTATCAATCCAGAAACGCATCACGTCCCAAACGGCATCACGAACGACAGGACTTTCCCAATTCAGATCGGGTTGCTTTGTGACATACAGGTGGAGATAGTACTCCTCCGTCCCTGGGTCGAATTCCCATGCCGAACCTGCGTGTTTTATTGCGTAAGGAATCGATGGTCATCCCCCCCCCCCACCCAAGAAAGATCCGTTCCGAAAAAGACGGTCGAGACCAGGTCAAGGATAGCGTCCCATTACATATCCGAAAGAATCGGTGCAAGTACGAACCCACCTTGAAAGATGGACTTCCAGTTGTTGGGCGGGAGACGCTGACCGTCGACATATCTCGGGGGACGCCAGATGTACCAGTCGCGCTTGGGGTCGTCCTTGGAGGACTTGGATCGCTCAAACCATTCGTGCTACATCAGAGGAAAAGAATTCAAGTCCGGAAAAGATGCATTCAAACATCAGAATTCTCGAGGAAGAGTAATGAGAATCGAGAGCTGTGTACCTCATCAGATGTGTGGTTGACGACGAGGTCCATCCTGTGGAAAAAAAAAGGGACGCAAGAGATATGAGTTTTATTTGAATTGGGATCTTGATGTGACACGCCAACCGGGGGGGAGGTTCACGTACATGAGCTTCATACCGCGTTGGTGGACGCCATGGAGTAACCTATCCCAGTCGTCTAGAGTACCATACCGTGGATCGATGTCGCGATAATCCGAACTAGATGTGCGTTACGCATCCATAGATCCCCGATCGGGAAAGAGAGGCAAGGAGAGCAAAAGAAAAGAAAGAAAAGAAGGACGTGTCAGTGTGATGTGAGGAGAAGAGACGGACAGGCATACATGTCGTACCCCATATCCGCTAGCGGGGAACGATAGATGGGAGAGAGCCAGAGGATGTCCACACCGAGATCTTTGAGATAATCCAACTTGGCATGAATGCCGTTGAGGTCGCCTATTCCATCGCCGTTGGAATCAGAGAAGGAAGCGGGGTATATCTGGTAGACGATGGCCGACTTCCACCACGCGCGGGGAAAGGGCGGCTCTGAGGAGGGCGTCTGGATGGAGCTCATCCGTGAATGTCCAGTTTGAATTCAGATCTTGAATAGGCGGCGATGAGGGGCTGCGGAGAGGAACGAGAGGGAGGGAGAGAGGTCACTGACCTCGAGGCAAGAAGGAAGGGGCACAGATATGCTTTCCCATCATGAGTGATGATCTGATAGACGGTTGAAATACCAAGGACCGGGTGTTCCGCGTTGGAGTAAGCTGTGCGAGAAGGGCAACTGAGAGCCAGGACTCACCAGTCATCTGAGCACGGGACTCGGGGCGTGAGATGAACGGGTAAAAGCCGGACGTTCTATCGCATTTGCATGGCAGCAAATGAGTACCGGGGAAAGTAGGACTTGGCCAGATAGAGCTCAGCCAACGTGGTTCGTTCAACTCAACCTTCTTCAAAGTGTCCGAAGGTTGCCGACCAACGCCAATGCCTCGAGACTCGTTTCCGTTTGCACTGCACCCACTGGGCAGCACCCGAGACGCAGCGATCGATCAGGTGGGTTTTGATGGCCTAGCTCAGCGCAGCTCCTCCCCAGAGAGGGAGAAGATGCAGGAGGCGAAGCGACCATCACGGTCGACAAGGGGCAGGCAATGCGGCTTGAAACCCTTGGCGTGGCAGTGCGGCGCCAGGCGTTATGCCATGCTGCACCCCCATCTCGAAAACGGAACCGTATGGCCCCGTCATCAAGAGGCTTAAATATCCCAGCGTCTTCCATGTCTTGTCCCCGCAATCACCCACCGACCAGACAGACATGACCCACACCTTCCACGTCCCCACCCTCACCATCCAGCCCTGCGAGCCAGCCCACCCTCACCGTCGCTCTTCCCTCCCCCCCATCCACACCGACTGCCCGCGCCCCATCCCCAACTCATACTGGGCAACCCCCCAGCTCCTTGCTTGCGAGTACCCCTGGTCCCCGTTCGAGTCGTCCACCCAGAAACTCGACAAACTGCTCGCCGCCGGCGTCCGTACCTTTATCGACCTCACCGAATCGGGTGAGCTCTCCCCGTACGCCCCACATCTCCCTGAACTCGCCCGCGCACACAACATCCCTCTCTCCCACATCGAGTACCACCAGTTTCCGATCCAGGACCGGTCCCTGCCCGAGTCGAGGGAGTTTATGTTTGCGATCATGGCCGTGCTCAGAGACAACGAGCGTCGAGGGCGAGTGAGCGCGGTACACTGCCGTGGTGGGATCGGACGAACGGGCATGGTCATCGGCTGCTGGCTCGTCGAGTCGGCGTATGCCAAGAGCGGAGAGGAGGCACTGCGAATCATTGCCGCCCTCTGGAAGACCGTCGAGAAGTGCAAGCGGTACCCGCACAGTCCAGAGACGGGCCCCCAGTTCGAGTTCGTCAGAAACTTTGAGCCGCCAAGACTCGTGCTCGCATGAGCGCCTGCCTCGTGTAGACGGCGTTTTTCCTCTCCCCCCTTCTCTTTCCGTTTTGGGGTGTTCCCCTCGATTTCGTGTGGTGAGTTTGTGGCCAATGTTCATCGCTCGGTGCAGTCATGGCTCACCATCCGCAATCTACACCGTCCACAGATGCCGCTGCCAGTTGGCTTGCGCACAAAGACACGATCATAAGAACGGCCCATGAATGCGTCACAATGTATACACGCATCTGTACCGGGCGGAACCCTCGATCTGTATTATATGGAACACAATTACCTGTCTAGATACTGGAAACCAAAGAACATGATATGTATCCCTATTATCGCGATACAAGGGACTCCTCCTAGACGGTTACTAGGCTTTCGCTGTTTTTAGATACCTCTTTCGTCGTGTTCTGATACCCAGCGCTTTCGTACTTGGTTTACTTGGGATTGGGTGTGGCAAGAAGTTGCCTTTGGATCTTTTTTTCTTTTTTTCTTGCTCGAATCACAATGCTGGAAAGAATTTCACCAGTCGGCGGCTCCCTACGAGATCATTGCGCGAGATGTCGGCCGTGCTTTTTTGCCGAGCGGACCCGACAACACGCCGTGATGGTTAGCGTAGACTTGTGAGTACGTCCGCGTCCACCGCAGGGACGCTTGCACCTGGCGACACTCATCACCATCAACGGTATTGCCTTACAGCATGTTTATGTCGCGCCACGAAAAACGCCATTCGAGAGGGAGGACTCGAATGCGAGACCAGCCTAGGAACGGACAGGACGCGCGCCGTTTCTGCGCGAATCTCTCCGGTTTTCAAGTCGTCCGTCCAACATTTTGCTCGGTGTCCGTACGTGTCGCATCCCGGGATCACATCAAAAATCATCGTCGCCGTCCATCGCCGTCTCATCATCGCCATCATCGTGACTACGCAGGTATGTGTCAGGAAAGCGTCCCCGACTGCGATTCTCGGTCGGTGTGTGTTTTGTCTCGCGTGCATGACCGTTCTGCCGCCGTGTCGGACAGCGAACGGTGTCACGTAAACGAGGGAAGAAGTACCCCAGTGTGAGGTGATCGAACGACAAGCTCTTTAGGCGATACATAGCGGTGCAAACACGATGATCGACCGGAAAGGAGAGGAACCTCAGAGGGAAATGAAATGAATGGAATCCCTACCGTTTGTATACCCCAAACTTTCGAACAGCGACCGGTCTGGGTTCCCTGTCGATTGGAGGGACCCCCGTCTTGCCTGATTAGTTTCCTCCAAACGTGTGTCTAAACGACAATGTCCGGCAGAATGGCCAGCCGATTGTCCAATGGGTTGTCAAATGACAAGCAAGTGAGTCTATCCCAATGTACCGAGGCAGTCTGCTATATACAGTCACAGACACAGACGATCACGCACCGTGGCAGTGCAACATAGAGACCCAAGCAACGAGGTCACTGCGCCCACAAGCAAATGACGCCAGCCCAGAGTCGGTGTTCCTCGGAGAACACCACTATTCATCGAGTGTCATCAATGACCATGGGAGAATTACTTCTCTCACTGCAGGTGCGGCAGTGGCCTGGCATCTCCAAGGGGATCCAGCCACAGGGGTCGTTTGTAACGCGCACCACTCGTCCGCACATCATGGACGGCTACGTCATGAAGCAACGTCATGATCTCGTTGTGGACTCTAGGATTCGAGCCCTACACACATACGTCACATTCTAGCTGCGGTATATATAGAAAGGCTTCGCTCCTCACCTGTACATTATCTTTTCCCCATCTGCAACGCAGCACCTTGCCCTGTTCTGTTCTGAGTGTTTCCACCTCACGGTGGTTTTCCGTCTGTGCTCCTGACCCCGGGCGGAAATTAGCAGCGCAGCACTCCCATGAACTTGACTTGTGCCATCATATCACCACGGCATTATCAGGGGGGCCATGCTTCCAGAGGAGCGGTGTGCCTGCATGAGCAACAAATGGAATGTAAATAGAACCTGCCTGGTTGCCGTTCTCAAGCCTGACAACGCACCTTGAGACTCAGAAGCAAGACCCCCTCAAGCGAATCGCAGAGCTGGTCCTTTGTTCGGGCATCCTCGGCAGTCGCTTGGAATGTTTTCTCACAGTACCTGGTTGATGAAGCAAGCGTTGTAGGATTCCCGCGTGCGAGATTGAAGATGACGCGCGAGTAGAAATGGGGAACTTATTGGTGGGCCTTCTTCCAGTTTTTCGTCCAGTAGTCTTGCATGTCATCAGAATGTGCTCCACTTGCGCTTGGTAAGGTGCTTGCGAGTGCGTTTCCGCCAGTGATTCAAAGCACACCAAGTTTCAAGCCGGCCGTCAAATGTGACTTGTACTGTAATGGCGGCTAGGCCTAGCTCGGTCAGCGACACGACCCGTTCCACCGAAAGGACGTCTTGGCGATACCGACGATGGCAAAGTCGTCGGGCGAGTCAAAAGAGGATTCGACGAGATGGTGAAGCATGAGGGAGTTCTGAAAACTCCACTGATATCGCCGAGATCACGCTGCAGTCGTGGGATTAGACAAGGAATACAGGAGGCGAGTAGCAGCAAATGCCGGCCCACACAACCGAAGCAGGTGAAAGATGGGGAGCAACCAAGTTGCACTAGGTGGCGAATGTTTGAACGCGTAACCAGATGAAAGGAGAAATACGGGTTAGTAGTTTCCCAGTCCTCTTAACCAGGCGCGACGTGTCAGTCGTCTTGTGGGGATACAGTCGAATGCATGTTTTGAGTGGGTGGGTGTCGACGTGCCCCAAGACGTGACGGAATGGTTGAGTGCATGTCTTGGTAGCGAAACATGCGAAGAGTAACTGCTGCTGGGAACGGACCATCCTAGTACTCCCAACTTTGTAGGTGCCTCGATTTGGGAGAGTTTATGATCTAGGCAACATGCTCCGTTAGTTCTCGCCATTACCCGGGTCGCCTCGGATTTCGTGTTGGAGTGGGATTCGCTTCTCCAAAAATGTTCCGAATGAATTCTACTATTAACATGGACGTGAATATCCACGACGCTCGCGTTCTTTCGAAATACATTGCACTTCGTCCGTAGATTGTCCCACGAAGCAGACATATAGTCAATCATATACATACATTTCGCGTGGACGTCAGTCTCAACCTCACCCGATCTGTGGGTAGCTTTCCGACCAGTTTTCTCCCTTCCCTTGGTTTCTTTCTCCCGTCAGGGGTATCGGTGAAAAACCACTAGTTTCTGTGTTTGGGTTTCTCATCGACTTACCCGTCATATTGCTACGATGGAAACAAGGCTCTATATGCGTTTATGCATTGGTGAAGTATTTATTCCTGTCGGGAGATATCCTTTCGGGGTCAGGAATCACTTGCTTACCAGCGTGTGTAGATCAATTCTGCTCGCGTGGCCATTCTAGGAGAGAAGGGAAAAGTCTTGCTTCAAACCACCGAAGAATAGGAACGCAAAAACGACCTCTGGCTGGCACTCACGGACTTGTGCGCATCAGTTTGACCCTTTACGAGAAGGAGCGATTGTGCAAGTGGATGGTGAGCGTTCTCTTCGCCTCTCGTGTGCTTCTACGTTGGAAGGTGAGAGACGTGCTCGGTGTCTGCATCCGATCGTGCATTGTATGAGCGCAAATCCAGGCTGTGCAGATCATCAGCATCCACTCCGTTTCGTAGAGCTTCCGTTCCCCTGGACGGTAGCTTCCCTCGTCTTTCCGGGACACGGTGACCCACAAAAGCAAGTTCTGCTTGTATGTAATCACATGTGCCAGCCGTGTCGTCTAAATGGCATACTTGACCTGAGCGATGTCCTCGACTCCAACTCGGGCCATAGCTAACGCATAGCCGGCCTCGAAGGCGGTGTTCTGCACAGCCAAACTATCTCGGATACCTCATAAAATCGGTTAGAAGCGTCAGAACCTCTGTCGATCAGTTTTATTGAACAAGGTCCATCAGCCCACCGCCCAATGAGCGACAGATCGTCCGCTGTTCGCTTCTCGCTGCGTTTGTGCTTGATGCTAGGCTTGCCCTTTCCTCGAGTATCTAAGTAAAAATTTCAGCTGCGCGACCTGTATTCCGTGGTAATAAGGCCCATTATGAAACAGCTGATTGAAGAAACGGCCAGAATGGCGGGGCGAGTTTGTCCCCCTCGCTTACAATCCATCCTAGATGCTTGCCTAATCCGGAAGGTTTTCGGAGTTTGAAAACGAGTCGCCCTCCCGATGAACATGGACGACGGAGACAACAGCGCCATTGCAACGTCCTCGAGTAATGGATCTGCCACTCTCCAGCTGCATTCTCAGTGAAAGTTTAAAAGGAGTTCAGCTCCGACTTGATCATTGGATGTGTGCGGCGACCTCCTGGTCAGCAGTACAATCCGACTGGCTGGGCAGGGAACGCTCGAGTCGGGAATGAGAAAGAGCGTGTTGGCCTATTCTCGCGTCCACCAGCGTTCGACAGCGGGCCATGTCATATCTTGGTGCTTCAGTCTCGTCCTTGGTGCGACCCACCTCGTACCACGTGTGATCATGCACTTCAGGACCCTACTACGGAATACTATCACAAAACTCCGACACTACCTCGAGGTGACCTCAACCTCACCTCGTCCTGCTCCCGTTAGTACTAAAGGCCAAGGCCTCTCTTCACTCCTGCAAAATTAATTCGTCCTTCCAATTTCTGCGGAGCGGTTCTCATGTTTCAAGGTGTGTTCGCAACAAGCCTCGGTCTCCCTCTTCCATTGGACGAGCTCATGCTGAACTGATAGCCAACGCCCCGGCAGGCCGCTTTCTTGAAGCGCGCCAGAACATGTCCAGTATCCATGCTCCCTTTGCTCAGATGGACTCTGGTGATTCCCTGAAGCGGAGGCAAATATTACTCACTCTGATAGACTTGCTTTCCGAGCTGGGCAACGACAATACATTCAACACTGGTTCGCTCGTTCTCACTAATAACGGCTTCGCGTCCTGACCGCTCCCGTCAGATGTCGCCTTGCCAAGGGTGGCAGAAGGGGACTTGCGTGAGTGATACTCGTGGTTGAGGTGTACATCGTGCTTGACGAGTCCCTTTTAGCAACATCCCTATCGGATATTGGTGTGGATCAGTTCCTCAGGTTCGAAAAGTACGTTCTTCAACGCTTGTGACGGCCACGGTCATGACTTGTCCCTTCCCAGACGGATAACCGATCTAAACAGAGAAGTCCGTAGTGCACTTGTTTTCGTCTTCCATCCCTCATCCCACTCAGATCTGCGGTTTCGCAAATGCCGTTCGCCAGCTAGGGAGCTCGGCTGGAATTCTCTGCTCTGCTTTCAAATTACGTGAACGGCTCACAAAGATTCTGTTTCTCTTTAGAGAAAACGCTGCAAACCTACATCCTCACAAAATTATGCGGCAACCACGTGAGGTTGCTTCCCAAACAAACTTCATCAGTCGACAGCAGGATAGGCCTTGGCGTAGCCAACATGCTGTCCTCGTGAAACTGGATTTGGATGACAATCTGGAGCCCGATGCACTCCCAGCCCAGCTCGAAAACTTTGCAAAGGACATTGTGACTTTTCTTGATTACCTAAATGAGTTCGCCGAGTTTGCCGATCTAGCCGTCAATCAGTCCATGCGGAGCTTCGAGGGTGACTTGAAAGTACGTATACTTTCGTTCACTCCACCCCTGTGGGCTTTGTAACATGTGTCTAGTATTGGGCGTCATGTCTGACAGAGTACAAAAGTAAGCGTTGGCATGTCATTCCTCCTGTGTACCAAAGCTGACATGGCTCCTTTGTTCAGCTCAATTCGACTCACCAGCCGTGCAGCGCTACGTCTACGACCTCACTACGGAGATTGGCGATCACTTCGAAAACATTACACGGTCATTGTCCATGTTTACTGACGTTGGTGGGTGCGGGGACGTCATGGAAGAGCGGTGCGCTGATACGCTAAACAGGTATCCCAACGATATGGTTCCATCAACAACATGCTGCCTCAAATCTACTGAATCTATCAACCGTGGCGACGTTCTTTTCGTCTGTTACCGCAACTACGTTACAGTACTCATATAATTCCAATGGCGATACGTTTTCGGTTGCCGTGAATGCTATCTGGTTTTCATCGCTGGTGTTTAGTATTGCTGCCGCGGTGAACAGTCTCCTGGGATTAAGTTGGAAGCAGGCTATGTAGTAAGTCTTTCCCTTATCTCTCGGCTTCAACCCACGGACTCCTTTATATTATTGAGCCGCTCTCCCGGGTATAGGGTTCCGTGGTGGGTTCTCATTTGGATCAAACGCTCTCCACTGGTCTTCCTAGTGATGTCCGTCGCTTGCTTCTCTGTTGGGCTCGTGTTTTTCGCATACTCAAGTGGACAGGTACGCAGATTTACTCAATTGCGGTCAAACATACGTCTAAATACCTTCATCAGGGATTCGTAACGTCAACAACCATCACCGTCCTAACGGTAAGTCTACCCGTTTGACTGTTCCGCACGCCTCTATCTCACCTCTGAGGGTAGGCTATTACGTCGTTTGGTCTCGCTGCCGTCTCCACCTGGTTTTTATCGGAACGGTTGATATTTGTCCGACACAAAGGACAAAAGTGGCTCGAGGAGGTTATTTCGGAAGCGACCAACCATCTAGAGAATACACGTATTGCACGAGTGACTCGGATCTTTTTGCACTGGTGTAGACTGAGTCTCCGTGCTACACGGGGGTACTTGAAGCAACTGCCAAGTCGGTTTTTCCGATCCCAACAACCCGAGTTCCTTCCATTCGCAGAGCCCGTTCAGCTTCACCCCTGTACCCTTCCCCCCCTTCGGCCACCGGTGCAAGATCAAGAATCCAGCGTTGATGGACGGTCAGACGGAACTACAGAGACACGTCATTCTTATGCTCGGCAACGGTTCGTAAACGCGGTCCGCTCTGTGATAATGCTTCAGGTTGGCTCCCGGCCCCCGCTCCGCCACAAAGATTATTCGGTTGACTCCCCTATATCCTCACCTGCAGCGAGGTCGCCTAGTCGATTCTCGGAATCTGGGCTCTCAGTGCGCGGAGGGCGGGTGACCATTGCCATCGACAAATTGAGAGGACTGGTCACATCGCAAGAGCTGACCAACCACCAAGCACTCGTTCAACATCTTCAATTCTCTCCGAATGGACGGTACTTGGCGACTTCGAGGTATAAGTTGAGCTTGTTGTCATCGACGTATGGCTGTTTAACACAATACAAGTAGTTGGGACAGGACGTCAACCATATACCGTGTAGGGGTGAGGACCTGACAGGGGCCTCACGCTACATGACTGATCCGACATTCAGGAGAGCTTGACTACGCACCGTACGCTAGTGCATGTTCGGGGATTCGTTGATCAGGTCGCGTGGTAGGGTTCTAGTTTTCTGTTCATATTGCTGTCGGACTCAGCCTTCCAACGAGGTCTCCGAATAGTAGGTTACTCCTCACTCGAGTTACACGTGCAGTCAAGGTGTGGTCGGAAGTAAGACCGTCGTTTACCCCCCCGATTGACTGGGATTCTGACAGATTGAATAGGATGGTGTATGTAGAAAAACGATTGATCGCCAAGCTACGGTTCAATTTATCGTATGGCTTCCCACGGGGAACGGTAAGACGCTTCGTGTTGAAGGACCTGTAAAAGACTGACAGTTGCAAATAGCCTTTCTATCCGTCGAGGGCTGTAATGTCATGAAATTGGTATGTGTCCTATTTTAGTGAGTTGTGCGTTCCCGCTCATGTGTTGTCCCCTCGTGTCCAAAGGATGTTCACGGAAACGTTTTAGGTACTTATCATGTCGGACAAGTCGGGTTGACCACCGCAGCCATAACACCAGACGGTTCTCGGTTGCTTGGGGTGGGATGTGCGATGACCTCACCATCAGGGTTGCAACCCAGCCGTCTTACCGGGGCCGAGAAGCGTATGATCTGTAGGTGTTGACATTTTACGTCTTCCTTGGCTCACTGTGGAATCCGCTAGTATATAATATGCAGACGAAGACGATCGAATGGTGGGTGCGGCTTGCACATAATATGACTTGGCTTGACATTTCCAAAGTCAAACGCCGTTTGCTAAAGATATCCGCGGGATTGCTATGGCAAAGAAAGTACAAACGGTCCTGATATCACCTGAGAATGTACGTGTCCATGGGCTGGTCAAGCTCATTCACGAACACCATTTCATCTCAGGGTGCTCCACAACTTTGGAAGCTCGAGACGGTAAAAGATGGGTCTCGCCGTGAGTCGGCGCAGGCTCCTCGACTATATATGAAACACACGTTCCCTCTCGAAAGCCCTGCTGAAGTCGTGGGTCCATCGCTGTTCGGTGGTAAAGATGACCAGTTCGTTCTTTGTGCTAAGAAGAGTTGGTATCCTTTTTTCCGTCTTTGTGTTCGCCACTGGTCGTGGTTGCTGATTGTCGTCCATCTAAGATGGAGGTATACATATCTGGGACCGAGAGACGGCAGTGCCTCTGCACTCCATACGACCGAGTAATGCATACAACCTCGGGGGTCTGACGTGTATCGGGTGGAATTACGCAACGGACGACCCTATGATGATCGCTATAGGAAGCCGGGACGGAAATGTACGTATATACACGACAGCGCCGCTCGACTCGGTATCGGAAGAGTCGTCGGACGTGGAAAAGCGTACGGAGGGCAACGGGCCAACGAACGGATTTATCTACTCTGGTAGTTGACCTGTGCTTTCGTGCCGTACTTGAACTCATCTTTTTTCTTTCTCTCTTGCTTTTTTTTTCTGGGACCAAGTTTTTACGCATTGATCAGTTTTTTTTTTCTGGTTAGAGGAATAATGGTTTCTATCTATTTTTTTTCTTCTTCTTTCTTCCTGCTTGATTTATGGTATTTTGGTTGTCATAGATTCCAGTTGGTGAGGGCTATACTGGGACAACATGTGCTGTTGATCTTTCATGAATGAGGTACATCTGGAGCTATTGGGCACGTTTTCTTGTTGAACTGTGAATGTGAATTTTTCAGAGGTTGTATGAATGTTGCTTATGGCAAATAGATTGCAGGTGTGTGTTGTACTTTTTATGCTAGTAAAAGCAAGCAGGCTGTGAAGCCCATGATAATATCTCATGGGAATTTCTGCTTTCTAATTAGTAATGTTCTGGCCTGGCCTGGCCTGATCTAAAAGCCCTGGCTTTGGTCTGCAAAGTATTTAGTCCAGGACAAAAGCCCCCCAAGCCCTGGCCTGTAAGATATATATATATAAATGTTTCAATCTCAATCATTAGAATATACAATAATCTTTAAAATTATTGTAATATCCAGTTTTTGAAACATAGCTGCTGATGCACTGACCTAAAACCTAAACACCTAGTCTTGATGTGTGCTGACAATCCTGAGTAGTTGCTTTGAACTTAGAGCAACAAGAACTAGGCAAAGATAAGAAAGAAGTAAAAGCCAAGGGACTTGTAGAACTGAAAGGTTCAAGTGCACAAGACTGGAAAACCCAGACTTGAGCAGATCTCCTTTTATATTACTACAATGTGTGCACAGACCATGTAAAGAGTGCTGGCCCTAAATAAAGTACAGTAAGCAAGCCAATAGCAGAAAAGGAGTGGGGACCTAGAAATACAGGAAGTAATCATGAAGCATGACAGCAGAATCTAGATGGCTCTAGACTTGTGACATGTGAAGAGGTGAAGAGTGAAAAGGTGAAGGTATGAATTTGTGAAGGATGTGAAGATGTGAAAATAGTCATGTGATGTGACAATGTGAAGAGCTACAGTAGTGAGAAGAAAATACCAAATAAGGAGAAAAAATGAAAAAGTGCATTATAACAGTTTTGATATGGTGCAGAAAACACATTACAAACACCTATGGGAATATTGCTTAGCTTTGATAATATAAAAGAATATACATATGTCTAGCTACAAACTGGTCCCTGGATCATGTGCTTTGGCCCAGTGGCTGTGGAGATATATTTATTTATTGAAAAACCCAGAAATTGTGATATGAGTTCATAAAAACTAAGATACATGACTAAGAAGGTATTTGCAGTGTATAGTGGTGGATTACCTTCAGTTAATATTGTATAAGACTGGAAAAAGGTGCAGTAAGTGTCTGCATGCTAGTAAATGCTGCTGTTCAAAAAGGGCAATCTAATATATGTAGATGTTATAACTGTTTCAATGTACTCTGGAGTGGACAGGGCTTGGCTTCACCTTATATGGTGCACCCTTATGCTAGTACTGAGTGCCCTGATTTACGAAGGGGTCAGAAACTATTGGAGGTTTGGGATTGACCATAGGGCTTTTTTCCAACAAGAGGCATGATGTCAAGCTGTGGAATAAGTTGAGGGACTTTAGGGTAGGGTATGATGTCAAGTCATGAGGCAGAAGGGGTCTGGGGGGGGATTGTAATGTTGTATTATGGTTGATATTCAAACTAAAGTACAAG
>JBBPKN010000105.1:0-74210 GCA_038089275.1 Pulveroboletus cf. rosaemariae | reverse complement strand
CTGTTTTATCCTATCATCCTTCAGTTTCAGTCTGACATGATTGGACATTGTCTTCCCTGACATCTTCATTTGTTTTCTAGATATCTAGACATCTGCTTTGCTTCTGAGTTTGCACCTGTCTCATTTTGTTACACTTCTAGATAGCTCTGCCTCACTGAGGTATAAGTACTGTAGTTTTGTATCTTGTACCTCAGTACAAATATCAACAAAAACAACAGAAATACCCTCTTGTTATTGTCCTTACTCTGCTAGAGCCCTTGGGCTCACTCTGACCCTCTGGATTACTCTGGAGTACCTCTAAGGCTACACAATATCCTTGAAGGAGTCACAAGGCCCCACCCCCATGACTAGGCTTGACTCTCCTTGTCCTGCCTGTCCCTCCTGTTGAGCATAAAGACAGCCTCCTTACCCACCTCCAACATCTATGTAAATCAGGATACCAGAAAGTGCAAGAGCACACCACATAAGGTGAAGCCAAGTCCTGTCCAACCATTGAAACCCCTCCTAGATTTCCCCAGAGTTCTGACCTTCCTTTAGCATCAAGGGTTTCATTTAAAAAAAAAGGAACTGGTTAAAAGTATACTTATCTTGGTATAGGTTTTAACAGTCTCCTTTTTAGTGGGATGAAAGTTTTAACATTACTACCCTGTCTTTGGGTTAACTTGTCCTAAGGTAACAAACAGAAGTGAGGGAAGAGTAAACAGGCTGCTGAAAAAAATTAGCTAATTCTAAAGAAAACTTTGCCAGAAACTTAAAGACTTGAAGTGATTCAACTGGAAATCACAACCTCCAGAGATAAAAACCAAAGAGGAAGAAACTCTGCTGGAAAAGGGTAATGAAGAGAAAAAGAAAGAGGGGAAAAATTCTAAGATTCTTAAAACTCTTATCTTTTCATCAAAGATCAACCTTGATGAAAAGAGTTAACTTGTCAACACATGTAAAACATTGAAATGCTTCCTGCAAGAGGAATCTGCCATGAAGTTCACATCTGACATGCAGAATGTGCCTTAAGACACTGTGATCTGCCTTATTGATAAAATCTTTGAGAGCAGTGACTTCATTATCTAAACTTCTGGAATAAATAGAGATATTGGAAATTGTGGAAGGGGGCTTTGAGAAAGGGAGTGCTGGTGAGATAGAAGAAACTTCTACTGAAGAGTCCAGCAAAGGAACTCTGCTAGAATCAACCTTGGATGAAGAAAAGACATGGCAGATGGCTTGATTTATAGAATAAAGGCAGTAGGAACAGTGCAATGCTAATCCTTGCTCTGCTTCTGGATGTAGCACATATCATTAACTATAAATGGCATGTGCATCTGGATGCTTTGAAACTGAATCTAGATTATCAGGTATTTCTTTTATGAAATACCTGTTAATCTGAGCAATATGCCCATGTTTATTAAGGCTAACAAACTCTAAAAATTCCAGAAGTGAGACTACTGAATGTGGAGAAGAGACTTCAGAAAAAACTCTTTTATCACTAGTGATATTTTCATCTTTGACCCCATCTTTAGAGCTGATTACTGATTTTTTATCAAACTCTTCTTGTAAAGTAAGTACCTCATCTTTAGGCTGGAATATCTCTAAAACATTACTAGCTTCATTGTCTTCAGAAAATAACTCTGCTAGTTCTTGCTGTTCTCCAGCTGTAAGAATAATTCAGGATAACTCTTCTTTTTCTTCAGGGAAAAATGAATTCTTTACTGATGGTGATGTACTTTTTGATAACACAGAACTTTTAACTGCCTTTGAAATATCTTGTGAAGAAGCAGGAATTTGCAACTCCTGATCTTTATCCTGCTCTACTATATCTTTGAGCTCCTGTCCATAGATGTACCTTGGTGATCTCTTAATCCATTGGACTTGGGGTGGATAACCCTGATCTTCTTTGACTGGGGAAAACTAACTACTATCTTTATTGGAAGAAACCAGCAAATTTGCTCTTGGAACTCTTAATAGGAGATCTTCTACTTCTGAAGTGATCTCTGGAAGATCTTTGCTATCCCAATTGAGACTCCATTTGAATTTATCTCCATATATTGCCAAAAAACAACCTTTAGCTTCCTTGTTAACTTGGTGAATGTCTTCATCCCATGACATTGCTGGAAGCAACTCTGAAATTGAGGGTTTCTCAGGATTACCCACAACACTGACAGAGTTTTGAGACTTCTGCTGATCCTGACTCTGAACAGCTTCTGCTTCAGTGTCTACTCATGCAACTTCATATATTTCTTCTATTTCTTCTCTTGTTGTCAATACTTCTGTCTGCTTTAGCATACTAATCTGAACAGATTCTAAACCTTTTAATGACATGCTTAGGTCCTGAGTAGTTTGAGAACTTTCTGATTCATTACCAAGCACTTTCTCCACTAAACCCATAAGGATGTGAAGATTCTTCTCTACTTGTTGAGATTTTCTTGTCTTCTCTAATTTCTTCTTCTCAAGTTTCAATACTGCATGCTCAGTTTTTTTGTAAGCATCCTTGCTGCTTTTTTCTACTTGTGAACCAATCACTTTCATCTTTGAGCTGCTCTGCTCCTCTGATAAAACTTTCTTCAATCCTAGACAACTTTCTAGGTTCAACACTTGTTTCTTGAGTTTATAAACTTCTTTCTTCATTGCAATTAGCTCTAATAAAAGTCCTTGATTGATGTCAACCTTAATTTCCTCTTCTGGACTGAAAGAAACTTTCTTCTTCTTTGATACTATCTCAAAAGGATCTTGCTTCATTGCCAACTTTATCTTTATTAACTCTGAACTCTTATTTGGCTTTTTATTTTTCTTTGACTGAGCTTTAACAACCTCAGATTGTGATGTAGTTGGCTTACAACCCTTATATCCTGCTAGGGAAACCTGTTGACAAATTTCTCCTAGGTATCCTTTCCTGCTACATGCATAACACTTGATCTCCTGCAGACAATTCTTCTAAATGTGACCATTGCGTTCACAATTGAAACAGCTTGGGCAATTTACTGGAAGATGGCCAATTTGATGGCACACCTTGCAGGTAATGACTTTTTTGACTTCTACTCACACTATGGCTTTTGTCTGCCTACTAGAATCCTCTGAAAAAATAGTTTGTGAACTTTTCAGTTCTGATTTTCCTTGTTCAATTTCTACTTGCTTTGAAACTACTCCAGTCTCTTCTTTTGACTTTCTGGGTAACTGTTTCAATTTCTCTGCTTTCATCTGTAAACTTGGATCATTCTTTTGAACTTTCTTGCTTGCAACTTCTACTCAAGAAGCTATGCTTATCTTTTTCATCTGCTGCTTGCTCTGTTTCTCTAAACTGTTAAAATGTATATTAAGTATGGGTATACTGTTAAAACTTATATCCATCAAACAAAATCCTTATGGCTAGAGAGTGAAGGTCAGGTTCTAGTGCCTTGGTGGTGCATGAATCTGAGGAAAGATCATACTCCAGAAACTCTGAAAATACCCAGAGACTTTCAGAGGAATTCAGGAAGGGTTTTATTGATCAGATGGGACTCAGCTTCACCTTATGTGGTATGCCCTTGCACTTTCCAGTATTCCAATTTACAATGATGTGGAAGATTGGAAAGAGAGCATTCTTGATGCTCAACAAGAGAAACAGGCAAGATGAAGAGAGTTAAGCCTAGTTATGGGGGTGGGATCTTATGATTCCTTCAAGAATATTGCTTGGCCCCAGAGGTGCTCCAGAGTAACCTGGAGGGTCATAGTAAGCCTATGTCACATCCTGTGTCAACAGGTCAACTCTGCTATGTCTCCAGTGCAACTCTGGTTGCTTTCACACTTTAAGCTGCATATTTCCTGGTTTTCTTTACCTCTGTCTTTTCCTACCTAATGTTGATTACAACTTTACCTATGCTAACTCCATACCATTCTGATATAACTCTGTAGTTCCTCCAATCTTACTTTCTGTTCCTATTCCTTTCTGCCTCATCTTTCCCTGTTATCATTTAGTTTTCAGTTTGACATTATTCAATATTGTCTCCTCTAACATCTCCATTCATATCCAGAATGCATTGGCACCTGCTTCACTTATGAGACAACTTCTTTCATATCTCCATTCCCTCCTTAGATAATCTGCCTCTCTGAGATATAAGTACTATAGCTCTGTATCTTGTACCTTAGTTTGAATATTGACCATAACACAATGTTATGATCCTTCTTAACCCATTTCTGTTTCATGACTTGACATCATATCTTATACTAAGTCTCACAACTTACTTCACAACTTGACATCATATCTCTTGGTAAAATAACCCTATGGCCTATCCTGGACCTCCAACAGCTTTCAACCTCTCTGTAAATCAGGGCCCCTGGTACTAGCATAAGAGCATACCATATAAGGTGAAGCCAAGCCCTGTCCACTCTGGAGTTATCCAGAGTACCCCTGGAGTACATTACAACATTATAACAGCCTAAGGGTTCAGGCCAAGTGAGGATAATGACAAGAAGGTATTTATATCAATATTTGTACTAAGGTACAAGATACAAGACTACATTACTTATATCTCAGAAAGGCAGAACCATTTAGAAGTGTAGTGAAGTGAAACAGGTGCAAACTCAGAAGCAAAGCAGATATCTAAATATCTAAGAAATAAATGGAAATGTCAGGGGAGACAATGTTCAATCATGTCAGACTGAAATTGAAAGGTAATAGGATGAAGTAAGGGGAGACAAGGGAGCAGAGGGCTGGGGGAGCTGTTAAAACTTTCATTCCACTAAAAGAAGACTGTTAAAACCTATACCAAGATGAGTATACTTTTAACCAGTTTCTTTTTGAATAAAACTCTTGATGCTGAAGGAAGGTCAGAACTCTGAAGGGCTCTGGGGAAATCTAGGAAGGGTTTCAATGGTTGAACAGGACTCAGCTTCACCTTATGTGGTGTGCTCTTGCACTTTCTGGTATCCTGATTTACATAGATGTTGGAGGTGGGTAAGAAAACTGTCTCTATGCTCAACAGGAGGGACAGGCAGGACAAGGAGAGTCAAGCCTAGTCATGGGGGTGAGGCCTTGTGACTCCTTCAAGGATATTGTGTAGCCTTGGAGGTACTCCAGAGTAATTCAAAGGGTCAGAGTGAGCCCAAGGGCTCTAGCAGAGTGAGGACAATGACAAGAGGATGTTTCTGTTGTTTTTGTTGATATTTGTACTGAGGTACAAGATACAAAACTACAGTACTTATACCTCAGTGAGGCAGAACTATCTAGGAGTATAATGAAGTGAGACAAGTGCAAACTCAGAAGTGAAGCAGATGTCTAGATATCTAGGAAACAAATGGAGATGTCAGGGAAGACAATGTCCAATCATGTCAGACTGAAACTGAAGGGTAACAGGATGAAACAGGGGGAAGCAAGGAATAGGAACAGAACAGGAATAGTAACAATAATGGTAATGGTAACTGAGACCAGGAATGGTAATGGAGTTATACCAGGATGGTCCAGAGATAATGAAGGGGAACTAGAGTAGTACTTAACTGGAGCAGAGATAGACTGGAAGCAGAATGGGGTGGAGTGGAAGCAGAAGCCCAGAGGAGCATATAATGCTAAGGGGCAGAAAGCATACATGCATAGCTAGGAAAGACTGGAATGGTGACAGAGGGCTGGAGTTGCCTGGAGGGAAGTCAGAGGGCTAGAGTAGCTTACTAGGTGTGAAGACCAATTGTAAGCTGGGTCAGAATGGGATCAGAATTTGGGTCAGAGGTCTGGGATATGACAGGAGCATATACTAATGGAAAAGTGGGAAGTGTACACATGTAGCTGGGGTGGAATGGAATAGTGACAGAAGGCCAGAGTTGTCTGAAGGGGAGTCAAAGGGCTAGTGTCATATCCTGTGCCAATGGGTTAACTCTGCTATGTCTCCAGTGCAACTCTGGTTGCTTTCACACTTTAAGCTGTGTATTTCCTAGTTTCCTTTACCTCTGTCTTTTCCTATCTAATGATTGGTTACAACTTTACCTATGCTAACTTTGTACTATTCTGATACAACTCCATAGTTCCTCCAATCTCACTTCCTGTTCCTGTTTTTTTCTGCCCCACTTCTCCCTGTTATCATTTAGTTTCAGTTTGACATTATTCAACATTGTCTTCTCTGACATCTCCATTCATATCCAGGATGCATTGGCACCTGCTTCACTTATGAGACAACTCCTTTCATATCTCCATTCCCTCCTTAGATAATCTGCCTCTCTGAGATATAAGTACTATAGCTCTGTATCTTGTACCTCAGTTTGAATATTGACCATAACACAATGTTATGATCTCCTAAAACCCCCTCCTGCTTCATGACTTGACATCATATCCTATACTAAGTCTCATAACTTACTCCATAACTTGACATCATACCTTTTGTTGAGCCCTATGGCCTATCCCAGACCTCTGATAGTTTCTGACCCCTTTATAAATCAGGGCACCCAGTACTAGCATAAGGGCACATCACATAAGGTAAAGCCAAGCCCCATTCACTCCAGAGTTATCCAGAGTATCCCCAGAGTATGTCACAATTTTATAACAGTATATTCAAACTCCTGCTTGTGCTGGTACTGCTATTATGTTGATTCATGTAACTAGAGCTCACTCTCATGCTGTTCTTGATCAGTTCAAGAGTTTCTCTGCCTGCTGCACCCCAGGCTTGGCCTCACAGGCTCCTGCTTCCTTTCACTCTTCCACACCTAGTGCTCCAAGTTGATGAAGCCCCTGATGGTTCCAAGGTTCCCCAACCTTCCTACATTTCTGATAATCATGGTGCCCAGCCTGGAGTATCAGATGACCCTGGAGATGACTCCTCTGATGGGTATTTCAATATTCCAGAGAATGACCTCAAACTCTTTCCAGATCCAGAACCTATTCCCATTCACCATGATACTATCACCAATCTCACTAGCACCATTCATGGATTAGCTTGCTCCTCCCATTATACCCCTGAAACATCACAGCATACCAAAGTACATGAACTGGACCAGTTTAATGGAACTGATCCCCAGAAGCTCCATGTTTTTTTGGTGCAATGTAAGTTAAACTTCCAGGATTATCCCAAAGCCTTTGCCAATGACCAAGCCAAGGTCACTTATGCTCAGTTCTACCTTAAGGGCATGGCATTGGAATGGTTCAAGCCTGACCTCCTTCTTACTGAAGACTCTGACCTCCATTCCTTGTGGATGGATGATTATAAGGAGTTTGTTCAGGAACTCCAGACCAACTTTGTACTCCATGATCTGGTCAGAGATGCAGAGCACCAGTTAGACCAGTTGACTATGAAAGATGGTCAATAAATCAACAAATATGTAGTTGAGTTTAACAGAATTGCATCTCAAGTCCAGGGTTATGGAGAAGGTGCCCTCTGCCACTACTTATATAATGGTCTCCCAGACCACATCAAAAATGACCTTTCCTGTATCAGCAAGCCTCCAACCCTTATTGAGCTGCACCAGCTTGCTCAAACCATTGATGCTTGTTACTGGGAGCATAAATCTGAAATCAGCTGACAAGGAAAGTTATCTCACCCATTCAAATCATCTAATAAACCCTCCATATCCTCTGCTTTGACCTCTGGCCCTAATGAATCAAAAATCAAGTCAGCTAGTTCCTCCAGCTTCTCCAAGTTATCTATTCCTCAGAAGCAGAACTTATTATCCAAGCTTGGTAAGGATAGTAAGCTCACTGCCAAAGAACACAAGTGTTAACTGGAGAATCACCTCTGTTTGTTCTGTGGTATTGCTGGGCATATAGCAAAGGACTGCCCCAAGTCTTCCTCCAAGGCAGCCAAAGCTCATGGTGCCAAAACCTCTGCTCCAGAAACCAAATCAGAGACCTCTATCTCAGAGGTGAAAAAATAGTCTGCAGCCTCTGTGACTTCACATGGGCTGGAGGTTGCATTGATTCTTCCTGTGCTTTACTAGAGGTTAGACTTAACATATCCATTCTTTTAGATAATGCTTCATTTATGCCTCTCATTACCCTTGTTTCACATGAAATTCCTCCATTTTCCACCCTGATTGACTCTGGTTCTTCAGATTGCTTTGTAGACACCAAGTTAGTTAGTATCTACAATTTTTCAACTTATTCCATTCATTCATTGCAGCTCTGACTTTTTGATGGCTCTTCCAATTCTATGATTATGAATGCCATTGATCTTTCTGTTTGTTTTGAAACTGGTAATATTACTCCAATGATATTTTATGTCACTCTATTGAATGGATCTAGTTCTCTTGTTCTAGGACACAACTGGCTTGCCCACTACAATCTGTTGATTGACTGGGTATCAAGTCATATCTTATTCAGATCATTTGAACCAACCATACCAACATTTTCAAGCTCACCTCTGCAGCTTCCAGTTTCTTCAACCCAAGCTGACTCCAAACCTCTGTCAATTGAGCTACTCAGATCATCAGCATTCACATGTGCCTGTAGCCTTGATGGCTTAGTTCCATTCTGTCTGCAGCTCTGACTCCTGGAGAGTCATTTCCATTCTGCTTTCATTGCCCCTCCTCCAGCTGACCTTTTTGACATTCCTCAGGAATACCATGACCTTGCTGATGTGTTTAGCAAAATCAAGGAATCTACTCTTGCCCTTCACTGCAAGTTTGACCTGAAGATCAATCTGGAAGAAGGCACCTCCCTGCCTATTGGCACCACCTATTCCCTATTACCCTCTAAGCTTGAAGCACTCAGGACTTTTCTAGATGAACATCTTGCTACTGGCTTCATCTGACCCTCTACATTTACTCATGCTGCCCCTGTCCTCTTTATCCAGAAGAAAAATGGATTCCTCTGATTGTGTATAGATTTTCAAGGACTCAACAAGATCACATAAAAAGACTGCTACCTCCTTCTGCACATCTCTGATCTCCTTGATGCTCCAAGCCATGCAACTATCTATACCAAACTTGACCTTAGGCATGCTTATTATTTAGTTCACATTGCTGAGGGTGATGAGTGGAAAACCTCCTTCTATATGTGCTATGGCTTGTACAAGTGGCCTGTCATGCCATTTGAGCTTACCAATGCCCCTACAGCTTTCCAGCAGTTCATCAATTCTATCTTCACTGATCTTCTTGATGTTTTGATAATCATTTATTTGAATGATATCCTAATTTTCTCCACTGACCAGACATCTCATACCAAGTATGTCCAAGAAGTCCTCTGCTGCCTCCAGAAACACAGTTTTTTTACCAAATCCAAGAAATGTGAATTCCATACCAATTCCACTGAGTATCTTGAATACCAGCTCTTCCCTTTAGGGCTCACTATGTCCCCT
Organism: Pulveroboletus cf. rosaemariae; assembly: GCA_038089275.1. Taxonomy (NCBI): domain Eukaryota; kingdom Fungi; phylum Basidiomycota; class Agaricomycetes; order Boletales; family Boletaceae; genus Pulveroboletus; species Pulveroboletus cf. rosaemariae. The sequence goes on along the minus strand of JBBPKN010000105.1, from coordinate 64,968 downwards.
GAAAAGGTTCAATCCATCCTGGATTGGCCTGAGCCTTGCAAAGTTCATGATATTCAGTCTTTCCTTGATTTCACTAATTTCTACCATTGCTTTATCCAGGGTTACTCTGACATTATCATTTCCCTGACTTGCCTCACCTGCAAGTCTGCTTATTGGGATTTTGACACTTCTTGTCACACTGCTTTCCAGCACCTCAAGAATGCTTTTAATTCTGCTCCTATTCTAATCCATTGGATCTCTGATGCTCCTCTCATTGTTGAGACTGATGCTTTAGACTATGCAATTGCCAGAATCCTCTCACTCTGGTGCCTGGACAATGAGGTCTGCCCTGTTGCTTTCTATTCATGTATGCTTACTGCACCAGAACTCAACTATGACACCCATGATAAGGAGCTCCTCACTATTTTCACTGTGTTCATAACCTGGCAACATTACCTCGAAGATTCTGGTTCTCTAGTGAATGTCATCACTGATCACAAGAACCTGGAATACTTTACTATGTCTAAACTTCTGATCTGCTGGCAAGCCCAGTGGTTGGAGTTTCTCTCTCAGTTTAATCTGATCATCTGTTTTCACCCTGGTTATTTAGGTGCTAAACCTGATGCTTTAACTAAATGATGGAACATCTATCCCAGAGAGGGGAATAGCAACTATGCCCTCATCAATCTGCATAACTTCTGGCCCATGTTCACACAGGAGCAACTCACTGTATCTCTCTGGACTTCCTTCCTAGCATTTCCAGTCTTCTGGTCTGCATCCCTCTTCAACATCAAAACCCTCCATTGTAACATTCTCTTAGTACTCCTGTCACATCCCATGCCAACAGGTCAACTCTGCTATATCTCTGATGCAACTCTGGTTGCTTTTACACTTTAAGCTGTGTGTTTTCTAGTTCCCTTTATCTCCATCTTTTCCTACCTAATGATTGATTACAACTTTACCTATGCTAACTCCATACCATTCTGATACAACTCTGTTGTTCCTCTGACCTCACTTTCTGTTCCTGTTTCTTTGTGCCATGCTTCTCCCTATTATTACTTAGTTTCAGTTTGACATTATTTGACATTGTCTCCTCTGACATCTCCATTCGTATCCAGGATGCATTGGTACCTGCTTTACTTATGAGACAACTTCTTTCATATCTCCATTCCCTCCTTAGATAATCTGCCTCCCTGAAATATAAGTACTGGAGTTCTATATCTTGTACTTCAGTTTAAATATCAACCATAACATAATGTTATGATTCCCCCCAGACCCCTCCTGCCTCACAACTTGACATTGTACCCTACTCTAAGTTCCTCAACTTACTCCATGACTTGATGTTATGCCTCTTGTTGGGAAAAAGCCCTATGGCTGATCCCAGATCTCCAATAGTTTCTGACCCCTCCATAAATCGGGGCACTCAGTACTAGCATAAGGGCACACCATATAAGGTGAAGCCAAGCCCCATCCACTCCAGAGTTATCCGGAGTACCCCTGAAGTATGTCAAAACATTTATAACAGTATATTCAAACTCCCACTTATGCTGATACTGCTATCATATCTATCTGTGTAACCAGAGCTTGCTTCCATGCTGTTCTAGATCAGTTTAAGAGCTTTTCTGCTCACTATGCACCAGGCTTGGCCTCACAGGCTCCTGCTCCCTCCCACTCATCCACACCTAGTGCTCAAGTTGATGAAGCCCCTGATGGTTCCAAGGTTCCTCAACCTCCCCACACCCCTGATAACCATGGTGCCCAGCCAGGAGTACCAGATGAATCCAGAGATGACCCCTCTGATGGGTATTCCAATATTCTGGAGGATGACCCTGAACCTTTTCCAGATCAAGAACCTATTCCCATTCACCAAGACACTATCACTGATCTCACTAGCACCATTCATGGATTAGCTTGCTCTTCCTATCATACCCCTGAAACATTGCAGTATACCAAAGTATAGGAACTGGACCAGTTTGATGGAACTAATCCCTGGAAGCTTCGCATTTTTCTAATGCAATGCAAATTAAATTTCCAGGATCATCCCAAAGCCTTTGCCAATGACCAAGCCAAGGTCACTTATGCTCAGTTCTACCTTAAGGGCATGGCATTAAAATGGTTTGAGCCTAACCTCCTTCTTACTGAAGACCCTGACCTCCATTCCTTGTGGATGGACAATTATAAGGAGTTTGTTCAGGAACTCTGGACCAACTTCAGACCCCATGACACGGTTGGAGATGCAGAGCACCAGCTAGACCAGTTGACTATAAAGAATGGTCAATGAATCAACAAATACATAGTTGAGTTTAATAAAATAGCATCTCAAGTCCAGGGTTACAGAGAAGGTACCCTCCACCACTATTTCTATAATGGTCTTCCAGACTGCATCAAAGATGACCTTTCCCATGTTGGCAAGCCACCAACACTCATTGAGCTGCACCAGCTGGCCCAAACCATTGACACTTGCTACTGGAAGTGCAAATCTGAACTTAACCAACAAGAAAAGTCATCTCATCCATCCAAGTCCTTTGATAAACCTGCCATATCCTCTGCTTCGACTTCTGGCCCTAATGAATCAAGGAACAAGTCAGCTAATTACCCCAGCTCCTCCAAGTCATCCATTCCCCAGAAACAGAACTTATCATCCAAGCTTGGTAAGGATGGTAAGCTCACTACTGAAGAACACAAGCATCAACTGGAGAATTACCTCTGTTTGTTCTGTGGTATTGCTGGGCATATAGCAAAGGACTGCCACAAGTCTTCCTCCAAGGCAGCCAAAGCTCATGGTGCCAAAACCTCTGCTCTGGAAACCAAACTGGAGGTCTCTGTCTCAGAGGCAAAAAAATAGTCTGCAGCCTCTGTGACTCCACACAGGCTGGAGGTTGCATTGATCCTTTCCATGCTTTACTGGAGGTTAAACTTAACATGTCCATTTTTTTAGATAATGCTTCACTTATGCCTCTTGTCACCCTTGTTTCACAAGAAATTCCTCCATTTTCTGCCCTAATTGACTCTGGTTCCTCAGATTGCTTCATAGACACCAAGTTAGTCAGTACTTACAATCTTCCAACTTATTCCATTCCTCCATTACAGCTCTGACTGTTTGATGGCTCTTCCAATTCTATGATTATGAATGCCATTGATCTTTCTGTTTGTTTTGAAACCAGTGATATCACTCCAATAATGTTCTATATTACTCCATTGGATGGATCTAGTTCTCTTGTTCTAGGACACAACTGGCTTTCCTGCTACAATCTGTTGATTGACTGGATATCAAGTCATATCTCATTCAGATCATCTGAACCAAACATGCCAATGCCCCTGAGCTCACCTCCACAGCCTCCAGTTTCTCCAACCCAAGCTGACTCCGAACCCAATTCACCATGCTCCCATGACCCCAAACCTCTGTTAATTGAGCTACTCAGCTCATCAGCATTCACACATACCTGTAGCCTTGATGGCTCAGTCCCATTCTATCTGCAGCTCCAATCCCTGGAGAGTCATCTCTGCTCCACTTCCATTGCTTCTCCTCCAGCTGACCTTTCCAGCATTCCTCAGGAATACCATGACTTTGCCAATGTGTTTAGCAAAAGCAAGGCAGCTACTCTTGCCCCTCACCACAAGTTTGATCTGAAGATTGACCTGGAAGAAGGCACCTTACCACCTGTCAGCACCACCTATTTCCTGTCACCCTCTGAGCTTGAAGCACTCAGGACTTTCCTAGACAAACATCTTGCTACTGGTTTTGTCTGACCCTCCACATCTGCTCATGCTGCCCCTGTTCTCTTTATCTGAAAGAAGGATGGATCCCTCTGGTTGTGTGTAGATTTCTAAGAACTCAACAAGATCACAAAGAAAGACTGCTACCCCCTTCCACACATCTCTGATCTCCTTGACACTTCAAGCTGTGCAACCATCTATATCAAACTCAATCTTAGGCATACTTACCATTTAGTTCATATTGCTGAGGGCAATAAGTGGAAAACCTCTTTCTGTATGTGCTATGGCTCCTATGAGTGGCTTGTTATGCCATTTGGGCTCACCAATGCCCCTGCAGCTTTCCAGCAGTTTGTCAATTCTATCTTTGCTGATCTTCTTGATGTTTCAGTAATCATTTATTTAGATAATATCCTAATTTTCTCTGCTAACTGGATATTATATACCAAGCATGTCCACAAAGTCCTCTGCCACCTTTGGAAGCATGGCCTCTTTGCCAAACCTGAGAAATGTGAATTCTATACTGATTCCACTGAGTATTTTGGGTATCTACTCTCTCCTTCTGGGCTCATGATGTCCCCTGAAAAGGTTCAATCCATTCTGGATTGGCCCAAGCCTCACAAGATTAGGGATATCCAGTTCTTCCTCAGTTTTGCTAACTTCTACTGCCACTTCATCTGGGGCTACTCCAACATCGTTGTTCCCCTGACTTACCTTACCCACAAGTCTGCTTGTTGGGATTTTGATGCTTCTTGTCACACTGCTTTCCAGCACCTCAAGGATGCTTTTACTTCCACTTCTATTTTGACCCATTGGGTCTCTGATGCTCCTTTCATTGTCAAAACTAACACCTCTGACTACACAATCGCTGGAATCCTCTCACTCCAGTTCCCAGACAACAAGGTCCACCCTGTCACTTTCTATTCACATATGCTCACTGTGCCAGAACTCAACTATGATACCCATGATAAAAAGCTTCTTGCTATTTTCACTGCATTCAAGACCTGGCATTATTACCTCAAAGGTTCCAGTTCTCTGGTGAATGTCATCACTAATCATAAGAACCTGGAATATTTTGCTATGTCTAAACTTCTGACCCACCAGCAAGCCCAGTGGTCAGAGTTTCTCTCTCAGTTTAATCTGATTATCTGTTTTCGCCCTGGCCATTTAGGTGCTAAACCTGATGCTCTAACTAGACAATGGGACATCTATCCCAGTGCAGGGAATGGCAACTATGCCCTCATCAATCCACATAACTTCCAGCCCATGTTCATGCAGAAACAACTCGCTATGTCCCTCCAGGCTTTCTCCCTAGCACCTCTAGTCTTCCAGTCTGCATCCCTCTTTGACATTAAAACCCTCCATTGTGACATTATCTCAGCACTCCCTTCTGACTCTACTGCCTCTATCCACTGTTCTGGTATCCTCCTATCTGACTCTTGTTGATCTAGAGACCCAGGAGGTTTCTTGTGTTTGGACAACTGCATCTATGTCCCTGATGCTTCCAACCTCTGACTCTGGATCCTCCACTACAAGCATGACCACCCCTTATCTGGACACTTCAGTCAGAATCAGACACTGGAGCTCATTCACTGAGAGTATACCTGGCCTGGCATTTGAGCATTCATCAAGAAATATGTTTCTTTATGTACAGCTTGCACCTGTGCTAAGATACCCTGTCACAAACCCTATGGTTTCCTCAAGCAGCTTCCCATTTCAGAAAAACCATGGAATTCCATCACTATGGATTTCATTGAACAGCTTCCAGCTTCCTCTGGTCACTCCACCATCCTTGTTGTTGTAGATCATCTATTGAAGCAGTGCATCTTCATTCCTACAGACAATAAGGTAACCTCCCCAGAGCTTGCTAAACTCTTCTTACTCCATGTGTTTTCCAAACATGGAATTCCCTTCCACATCACCTTCAATCAAGGTTCTGAGTTTGTTTCCCATTTCTTCCATTCTCTGGGTCAAACCCTCAATATCCATCTCCACTTTACCTCCAGGTATTATCCAGAGGGTGATGGTCAAACTAAGCAAATGAACCAAACCCTGAAGCAGTATCTACATGTTTATTGCAACTATCAGCAGGACAACTGGTCCAAACTCCTGCCCCTCATGGAGTTCACTTATAACAATGCCCCTAATGCTACCACAGGTATTTCCCCTTTCTTTGCAAACAAGGGCTACCATCTGAACATCTCCATGCATCTGGAATGCAATCTTACCTCTACCTGAGCTCAAGAATATGCCATAGACCTTGACTCTCTCCATGCCTTCCTTCATGAAGAAATAGCTGCTGCCCAAGTCAGATACCAAGGATTCGCAGATGCCTGATGATCTCTGGCACCAGACTTTAAAGTAGGTGACCAGGTATTCATCAAGGCTAAGTATTTTAGGACTATGTGGCCTTCCAAGAAACTCACTGAAAAGAACTTAGGTTCTTATCCCATTATTGCTCAGGTGGACTTGCTGTCCTTCATGCTCTGTCTCCCAGAGAACATGAAGTCCATTCATCTGGTCTTTCATGTTTCTCAACTTGAATCCTCTGTCCCCAACATGATCCCAGATTGCATGTAACCACCCTCACCTCCAGTTAAGATCAACAGTGAACCAAAGTTTGAGATTTCTGAAATCCTAGACTCAAAGATAGATCATAGGCAAAGGAACTGCAAATTACTATATTTGGTTAAGTGGTTAGGTTATGAGGATACTAATAAGAAAACCTTGTGACTCCTTGCCACTGAATTAGGGCATGCTTCAGAGATCATTGAGGAGTTTCATCTCTGTTACTCAGACAAACCTGGGCCATCTTATGATTAATCAACTGTAGTGGATCTAGTGATCTAATCACAAGACCCTCTACCTATTCTAAGATTGCCTTTTCAATCTTCTTGTCTACCACAGAAATTTTGCCAACCTCCACACAAAGTTCCAACAGCTCCGCTGCCACCTTGTCCACCTCCCTGTCCTTACTTTCCAATCTCCCAGCTTCTCTGGTCTCCTCCATCCATGCAGTTCCCAATGCATCAACCAGCTGTTCCAGCAGCTAGTTCTTGCATTTGGCCTCTTGCTGTACCTTCCAGCCCACCTCCCTTATTGATGCCCCTATTAGGCGACAGCCCTCAGCCACCTTCCAAAGACCCTCCTCTGTCTCCTCTGAGTCTGCCCTGCTATTGGGCACCCCTTTCTCTTCCACCTTCTGTCTCCACTTCCTCTCTGGCTTCTCTTGGCTGGGGCAGTCACACCTCACCTTTATCTCTATACAGGCAAGGCATGATGTTGACTTGCCTAGGCCCACCTGGTACTCCAGTTTCCAGTCATCACACCTCTGGCACCCTATTCCCTCTTCTGCTCTTCTCTTGCCATTGTCACTACTCAACCCCACCTGGGCTTGGTGAAGTTCCTCCACCTAAGCCAGTTTTGAGTGCTAGGTCCCAACTTCATTTTCAATACTCACCTGTTTCCAGACTGCTGCCACTGCTTTCCAAGCCTCCTCCACTTTCTTCCAAGCCTCCTCCTGTTATGGTGTCGATCTCTGAACAACCTGTCCTAATCCTAAACAGTCTGCCTTGAGAGGGTGCATCGGTTTCATTGTCAGATTCAGTTGGAATAGAGTGAAGAGCAATGTGAGGAACTCAGGGTAGTAAAGCCTGAGGAGCCATAGCACCAGTTAGGAGGGAAATGCCTATATTGAAAGGCACTAGACAATGTACAAGAATAACAAAGGTGGTTAAGGCTGGGGAGCTGAAACCAAGGAACTACCTTTTACTTATACTAATCTAAGTGTGCACAGACCACCTTCAGGGTACAGGGAAATACTAAATAAGGAAATAGGGCATAGGGCATGCTTACTGAGAATATGACCAATGGGCCATGTGGATAAAGTGTGTAGAATGAAGAGGCTATGTAGAATAAAAGGAAAGGGTCTAGGGTAAGTGGAGATTAAACCATATCCTCTACCATGAGGCTGAGGAGATCCCATCTAGAGATCTGCCACAGATCAGATCTGACCCTCATCTAGATCTAGATCCAAATTCATTGGAGATCTAATTGGGAGATGCTGCTATTATCTGAGATACTAGATTCAACCATAAGCTGTGCCCAAACCCAAGGAAATAATCTAAATAACAACTTAACCATATCCTAGGGTTTATCCTTGTTTGGCAATAAAGTCTCACGGTCATGTGCTTGTCATGTGACTCTTCTGCTAGCAACTGTTACATTCATAATACCTCCTCTCTCCTTACTTTTCCCTGCTGCTTTTGCTTGGCATACTTCGCATCACCAAGCTCCTCTTTGTCTTTGATGTGCTTCTCCAGGTGCTCATCAGACCAGGTATGAATGTTGGTGAATGAAGACATGATAAGGAATACTAGTGTGGAAGTCTCTGGGGTGATATTTGCTTTTATGGTTTTCTGGCCAGCTAAACCCCAATGCCTACTCTGCTCACTTATTCATCAAGAGCACAGGCTTCACAGCCTTCAGGGGTTCAGGCCTTAAGAGGGGAATACTGTCACATCCTATGCCAACAGATCAACCCTGCTATGTCTCTGATGCAACTCTGGTTGTTTTTATGCTTTAAGCTGCATGTTTCCTAGTTTCCTTTACCTCTGTCTTTTCCAATCTAATGATTGATTACAACTTTACCTATGCTAACTCTGTACCATTCTGATACAACTCCATTGTTCCCCTGTCCTCACTTTCTGTTCCTGTTCCTTTGTGCTGCACTTTTCCCTGTCATCACTTAGTTTCAGTTTGACATTATTTGACATTGTCTCCTCTGACATCTCCATTCATATCCAGGATGCATTGGCACCTGCTTTACTTATGAGACAACTCCTTTCATATCTCTGTTTCCTCCTTAGATAATCTGTCTCCCTGAGATATAAGTACTGGAGTTCTGTATCTTGTACTTCAGTTTGAATATCAACCATAATATGATGTTACAATCCCCCCCCAGACCCCTCCTGCCTCACAACTTGATGTTGTACCCTACTCTAAAGTCCCTCAACTTACTTCATGACTTGACATCGTGCCTCTTGTTGGGAAAAAGCCCTACAGCTGATCCCAGACCTTCAATAGTTTCTGACCCCTCTGTAAATCAGGGCACTCAGTATTACCATAATGGTGCACCACATAAGGTGAAGCCAAGCCCCATCCACTCTGGAGTTATCTGGAGTATCTTTAGAGTATGTCAAAACATTTATAACAGTCTTGGTCCATGCACTTTTCTCTACTGTATAAATACTGTAGCTCTAGCATGTCTCAAGCCCTAGTCTTGAGCATTTGTATTCTACTATGCAAGTGGCCTCACTAGGGCTCCTTTATATCATTACTCTTTACTCTTATCCTACTGACATTGACAATGAAGCCCTTGATTAGGGTTAAGAAGATTGCTATTGTTCAAATACCAACATTGCTTGTAACACTTGCTCAAGACTATCCATACTAGTCAAGGGCTTACATAGCAGAAAAACATTACATGAAGAAAGAATATTCCTGGGGATACAAGGAGCAGTTGAAGGATTTTATTTTTGAAGCAGTACTAGGATTTAAGGATGACAAATTTGAATGTCAATCTTTCCAGTGCAGATTTGATGAGTTTGACCAACAGACACAAAAAAACTTTGTTGCCAAGTGAGGAAGAGATTGCAAGGTAGCAGCATTAGAGTGACTTTGTTCTCTCCATCCTTCTTGCAGTTTAAAGACCATTTCTTGAGTTCCACAGATAGTTAGCAAAGCTATTGAACTTTGACCTCTATGCATCCTCATCCAACAAGCCCATGTCAACTGAGCTTGAATCAATCCTATTACAGAATCAACTGCAGATCCCTGACCCAGTCTCTTAACCAAGATATACCCCAACCCCCTACCAACACCCCCAGTGCTGCTTCCAGCCCTCAATCCCTACTATGAGTGGGATAACTACAAGTGGGGAACTTGGTAATATAATTCAGCTACTGGCTAAAAAACTTACCAGGATGGGTGGTCAGAAGAAGATTGCAGATCCTGGTAAATGGAACAGTAATAAAAAGAAGTGGAGGAAATGGTTCATATCCCTACAGGTATGGGTTAATGAACAAAGGTAGAAGAGCAACAAGGAGTTGACAGCAGCAGTGTTATCAAGATTAGAGGGCAGAGCAGAAGGCTTTGCACAATTAATGTTGGAAAGGTTTAGAGATAGGAAAAGTGAGTATTAGTTAACAGCCAAAGGAACAAGGGAGAAGATGGGTCTGGCGGCATGGCCAGATTTTGAAGGGATTTCATTGAAGTTAAGAAATTATTTCCATATTGACAAGCTTACCCATGAATCTCTCAAGAAGCTGAAAGGACTATGATATGGTTCATCCATTGATGAGTATCTTCAGGATTTTGAGGTGCTCTGACAAGAATCAGACATCAGCAATGACCATGTGCTAAAGCTAATGTGAGAGCAAGTCCAATATAGTGTATATCAATAAGCTTGCATGCAAGGAATCAAGGAGGATTATATCCTCTTTGTAGAACAATGCAGGAACATAGGAAGATCATTTGAAAGAATGAACATCAAATGACCTGCTTCTAGATTTACTCCATGATACCAATCTCCTTGCTATTCCCCCACTATCATATACTAACCTCCTTATGTTCCTTCAAAACCAAACCAGCCATGATTTATAGCAGTGGGCACTCAACCTGGATGTGGTGCACCCATGGAGATAGATTGCCAGGCAGCAATGCAGGTCTGCATCTGTTTCAAATGCAGAAAACCAGGGCATCTTGCAAGGGATTGCAAGGGGGTTTTTAACCCAGCAGCACTGCAGCCCTTCAACAACTTCAGAAAAGAACCCCAGCCTCAGGGACAGCAACAGAGGCAACAAGGCATTTAGGCTCAGTATATACAGCCTGTTAAATTTTCAGACTTTACTCTACCCAATGCAAACAGTTGGCAAATGGTGGAACTGGTCTCTATCAGGCTGGTTTATAATATGGCAGATGCTGCAAGATTCCAAGAGATACCAGCAGCATCATGGGGAAGTATGGACAAGGCCCATGCTTATTTCCAGGATGTCTTCAAGACAGAACAGAAGCAGAAGAAAGCACAGGGAAAAGTTTGAGGGATTTGGCTAGGCTAGTAGTGGAACTCCCAGAATGCAATTCACTTTCTTCTTCTTGTTTCAATGTTCATACAATGAAATGGAATCCAGTTATTCCTTCCATGATGGCATTTTGATCAAGTGTGGCTCTGGAAATAGGGTGCTTAATTCCATCTAATGATATTAATGGACATTTGTTTGCAATAGAAAGTGAAGAAAGAAAGGATCTAGCCAAATTATTTAACACAAAAGAACAAAATAAATTGGGGGTCAGTGTAAAAATAGATGGGGAAGTACAGGGAAAGAATGGTTTGAAAATGGAATCATGTGGGCTAAGTTTTGCAATAGTGGATTCTGGCACATCAGTAACCTTCATTAATCAAAAGTTTGTATGAAAGCATGGTTTGTATGAAAAAGATATGTCTAAACCATTAATGGTATACAATGCTGATGGAACAGAGGGTAATATTGGGAAAATTGCTCACTATGTCATTATTTATATAGCCATCAAAGGAAAAAATGGAAAGTGGCACAGAGAATGTATTAATGCTTATGTTTCTTCTTTAGGAACTCTAGATTTATTAATAGGTTACAATTGGTTTGCAAGACACAACCCAGAAATCAATTGGGTTAAAAAAACTATTGATTTCCCTAGATGCTCAGCAGATTGTGAAACTCATCTTCTATCTAGAAGAGTCACTGAAGAAGAACAATCCCAGTTAAAAAAGGAAGTACTGAAAGAGTTATGGGGATTCATTCCAGTCTTTTCACAGCATGAATCAGAATACATGCCAACCAGAAAACCATGGGATCATATGGTGAAGTTAAAGGAAAACTTCATTCCAAAGAAATATTGTATTATTTCTCTTTCAAATGAAGAAATGAAGGAAGTATGTGAATTTGTGGATAAAAAGATGAAGAAAGGATATATTCAATCATCTAAATCTCTGCAGACTTCTCCCATCTTCTTTATTAGCAAGAAGGATGGTAGGAAGAGAATGGTAATCAATTATAGGTATCTGAATGATTATACCATTAAAAACAATTATCCTTTACCCTTGATATTGACACTGATTGATAGGTTAAATGGTGCTGATATGTTCATGACTTTAGATCTCTGGTAGAGATACAATATCATATGGATGAAAGAAGGTGATAAATGGAAAGGGGTGTTTACAATGCCAATAGGGGCTTTTGAGCCTCTGGTAATGTATTTTGGCATGTGTAACTTGCTAAGTACATTTTAAGCAATAGTTAACAATATTTTCCACAATACATGGGAGCATGTGGTAATCTATATTGACAATATTATGATTTTCACAAAGAACAAGAATCAGAACCAGGACTTGGAAATAGTTGCAGAAGTCCTAGGTTGTCTTCATGACCATGACCTCCTTTTAAAGCCATCAAAATGTCACTTTGCCCAAGATCAAGTTGATTATTTGGAAATGGTTGTATCTAAAAAGGGGGTACAGATACAACTAAACAAGACAAGTTCAGGCCTTTTTAGGATTAGCAAATTATTATCAAAGATTTGTTCTCAACTTTGCTAATATTGCAAGACCCCTTAATTCCCTCACAAGAGAAGATGCCAAATTTGAATGAACATTTGCCTGCATGGCAGCTTTTGTTCATTTAAAGGGAATTCTTACCTCTGAACCTCTCTTGTGTTATTCTAATTCCTCTAAACCCATACAACTCAAAACAGATGCTTCAGATGTTGCCATTGGAGCTGTTTTATTCTATCAACAAGAAGATGGTCTTTGACAACTAGCTGTGTATATTTTCCACTCTTTGGATGCAGCTGAATTAAATTACCCAATTTACAACAAAGAGTTACTGGCTGTTATTCATATCCTCCAGGATTGGAGGCATTATTTAATAGAGTGAGACTCTTTTGAGATCTGGACAGATTACAAAAATCTGGAGTATTGGAAAAAACCACAAGATCTGTCTTCAAGGTAAGCAAGATGGCAAGCTATGTTGGCAGAATATAATTTCAAGATTTGTTATAAACCAGGTTCAACTAATGAAAGAGCAGATGCTTTATCCAGAAGACAGGACCATTTTGATGAAAAACTGGAACCAAATAAACAAATCATCATACTTCCCCCTTATATTTTTCAATGAATTATTTCTCTCTCTTCTTCTTTCTTTTCTCATATACAACAAGCATCAGGGAACTTATCACTTTCTTCACTCTGGTGTTATAGTTCAGAACAACAAGTTTATTTAAATGATTGAAAACAGATCTTCATACCAGAAGAATTACATATAGAAGCACTTAATCTTTTTCATTCTTCTTCTTTAGGTAGTCATTCTGGTCAAGACTGCACTAAACAACTTTTATCTAGATACTATTATTGGCCTGGTCTCTGTAAAGATGTTGCATCTTTTGTTTCACATTGTTCTACATGTGCTACATCTAAGGGATCAGAAGCCATTATTCCAGTTCATCCTCTTCCCACTGCTTCATCTCCCTGGGAAGATATTTCAGTTGACTTTATCATGGATTTACCAACATCAAAAGGTTTTAATGCTATTATGGTGGTAGTTGATTAGTTTTCAAAAGAAGTTGTCTTTATTCCATGTCTTTCTTTCCTTTATTTTTTATATGTAGCAGAACTTTTCAGAGACCATGTCTGATCTAGACATGAACTCCCCTCTTCTATTGTTTCAGATTGTGGCCCTCAATTTGTCTCAGAATTCACAAAACAGTTGAATGAGATCCTTCAGATCAAACAGAAGATCTCTATAGCATATTATCCCAGAACAGATGGGCAAACAGAATGAATAAATCAGGAGTTAGAACAATATCTTTATAACTTTATTGCAAAATGACAAGAACAATGGGCAGATTGGCTGAAAATAGCAGAATATCATAATAATAATTCTTATTTGACTTTTACTCAAACCTTTTCCTTCAAGATTACCAAAATGTATTATCCTCATCTGGATTTTGAAGCTCTGTCTAATATTTTGCCATCCTCTTACTTTTTAAGAGACATGTTCAAGTCATTCAAAGAAGCTAAGGAAGCATTAGAGGAAACCAAGTCAAGAATGGAAAAACAAAACAAGCATAGCATGTCTAGTTATCAAAAAGGCCAGCAAGTTTTGTTATCTACCAAGAATCTAATGCTTCCATACCCATCCAAGAAATTGTCTAAGAAGTGGATAGGATCCTTTGAAATCATTGAAGTAATCCCTCATGCAGTTCATCTCAAACTGCCAGTTACAATGTGAATTCATCCTACTGTTAATATTTCATGTATTAAACTGTATCTTTTATTGCTTTGAGGACAAGATATTCTTACTCCTGATTCTATTATTATAATGAAAGAAGGTCATGAAGAATATGAAGTTGATTATATAGTCAATTCTCATATTAAAGGTGGAAAGTTGGAATATTTGGTCCATTGGACTGGATATGGCAATAATGATCATACTTGGCAAATAAAAAATGATTTAGCCAATTCTCTGGAACTTATTGAAGAATTCCACAAGTTACATTCATCTGCTTCTTGCCAACTTTTTAATCTCAACCTTTCTTTCTTTTGTTCTTTGTTCAAGCCATATGAAAACCACACAGATGCTATAGTATTAGCTGTGTCTTGTCTGGAATCTGAGACCTAAAAAGGGAATAGTGTTATAGTTTGCTTTTTCAAAACTTTGATCATGTGACCTTATCTTATCTTTCCATGTGGTTATCTAATCTTTTATCTTATCTAGGCATGTGACAGGTCACATGACAGGTCTAGACCCAGAGCATAGGGTTAGCCTCATGTCTTCAGCCTGTTTTTCATTTCCATTATCTTTCATTTTAGAAGCTTTGATTCTTTTTGGCCATTGGCTATTCTCACAAGTGCTTCTCTTCTTTTTGATGGTGCCTCAGGGTCTTGGTCCATGCACTTTTCTCTACTGTATAAATACTGTAGCTCTAGCATGTCTCAAGCCCTAGTCTTGAGCATTTGTATTCTACTATGCAAGTGGCCTCACTAGGGCTCCTTTATATCATTACTCTTTACTCTCATCCTACTGACATTGACAATGAAGCCCTTGATTAGGGTTAAGAAGATTGCTATCATTCAAATACTAACATTGCATGTAACATGTTTACCCAGTCTTTCATGTTTTTTAACTTGAACTCTTTGTTCCCAATGTGATTTCTAATCATGTGCAACCACCCCCACCACCAGTTGAAATCAACAGTGAACTGGGGTTTGAGATCTCCGAAATCCTAGACTCAAAGATAGATTATAGGCAAAGGAATTGCAAATTACTATATATGGTTAAGTAATTAGATTATGAGGATACTAATGAGGAGACCTCATGGCTTCTTGCCACTGAATTAGGTTACACTTTGGAGATTGTTGAGGAGTTTCATCTCTGTTATCTGGACAAACCCAGGCCATCTTATAATTAACCAACTAAGTAGTGGATCTAGTGATCTAGTTACAAGATCCTCTATTTACTCAAAAATCACCTTTTCAACCTCCTTGTCTACCACAGAAATTTCACCAACCTTCATGCAAAGTTTCAACAGCTCTGCTGCCACCTTATCAACCTCCCTGTTTTCACTCTTCAAACTTCCAGCTTCTCCAGTTTTCTTCATCCATGCCTTTCCCAATGCATTAACCAGCTGCCTTAGCAGCTGGTTCTTGCACTTTGCCTCCCACTATACCTTCCCACCTATCTCCCTTATTGATGCCTCCATTAGGCAACAGCCCTTAGCCATCTGCTAAAGACCCTCCTCTGTCTTCTTTGAGTCTGCTCTGCTATTGGACACCCCTTCCTCTCCCACCTTCCATCTTCACTTCCTCTCTGGCTTCTTCTGGCTGGGGTGGTCATACCTCACCTTTGCCTCTATACAGACAAGGCATGATATTGACTTGCCTGGGCCCATCTTGCACTCCAGTCCCCAGTTGTCATACCTCTGGCACCCTAGTCCCTTTTCTGCTCTCCTTTTGCCATTGCTGCTACTTGACCTCACCTGAGCTTGGCAAAGTTCCTCCACCTAAGCCAGGTTTGAGTGCTAGGCTCTGATCACATTTCTAGTACTTACCCATTTCTGGACCATCTCCACTGCTTTCCATGCCTCCTTTACTTTCTTCTGAGCCTCCTTCTCTCTTCTTACTTTCCCCTGCTGCTTCTGCTCAGCATACTTCATGTCACCAAGCTCCTCTTCATCTTTGATGCACTCCTTAAGGCACTCATCAGACCAAGTGTGAATGTCAGCAAATGGAGACATGATAAGAGGAACTTGTATGGAAGTCTCTGGGTGGTATTTGCTTTTATGGGTTTCTGGCCAACTAAACCCTGATGCCTGCTCCACTCACTTATTTATTGAGAGCACATGCTTAACAGCCTTTAGGGATTCAGGCCTTAAAAGGGGAATACTGTTATATCCTGTGCCAATGGGTCAACTCTGCTATGTCTCCAGTACAACTCTGGTTGCTTTTACACTTTAAGCTGTGTATTTCCTAGTTCCCTTTACCTCCATCTTTTCCTATCTAATGATTGGTTACAACTTTACCTATGCTAACTCTGTACCATTCTAATACAACTCCATAGTTCCTCTGATCTCACTTCCTGTTTCTGTTTCTTTCTGCCTCACTTCTCCCTGTCATCATTTAGTTTCAGTTTGACATTATTCAACATTGTCTTCTCTGACATCTCCATTCATATCCAGGATGCATTGGCACCTGCTTCACTTATGAGACAACTCCTTTCATATCTCTGTTCTCTTCTTAGATAATCTGCCTCTCTGAGATATAAGTACTGTAGCTCTGTATCTTGTACTTTAGTTTGAATATTAACCATAACACAATGTTATGATCTCCTAAAACCCCCTTCTGCTTCATGACTTGACATCATACCCTACACTAAGTCTTACAACTTACTCCATAACTTGACATCATATCTCTTGTTGGGAAAAGCTCTATAGCCTATCCCAGACCTCCAATAGCTTCTGATCCCTCTGTAAATTGGGGCACCCAGTACTAGCATAAGGGCACACCACATAAGGTGAAGCCAAGCCCCATCCACTCCAGAGTTATCCAAAGTACCTCTGGAGTATGTTGCAATTTTATAACAGCTAGAGTGGCTTACTGGGTATAAGGACCAGTTGTAAGCCAGGTCAGATTTGAGTCAAAATTGGGTCAGAGATATGGGATATGACATAAACTAGCTTTTAATGAACCAGATACTTCAACTGGTGTTCCTGCTAATTTCTTAACAGTCTATGACTTTGTTTGACCAGATGTAACAACTGGTGCCTTTGAGTTTGAAATAACAGAAACTTGCAAACTTCTTCTTTCAATTCTCAATACTGGATTCACTTGCTTTTGCTCCTTCTTACTTCTCTTATCTTTAATCTTTAACAATGCTGGGTCTACTATAGCTCTTCTCTTGGATTTTGTTAATGCAGGTTCCAGAACTGCAACTTGGCTCTTATCAACTTTTGATAAAGCAGTGGCTGGAACTGCTGATTTACTCTTTGATGACATAGAAGATCTGACTACTTTCTTAGCTTTTGTTAATGCAAATGCTTTAACTACCTTGGCCTTTTCTGCAGAGGCTACTGCTTCTTTCTTAGCCTTTTGTTCTTTTACAGAGGATTCTGTGGTGTTCTTGTTTCTCTGAGGGTAGACTTTCTTTGTTGCTAATGTCTTAATAGCAGAGAAGAATAAGAAAGGAAATGATGGTGGAGTAAACTTCTTCTTTGGCAACCTAACTCTTATTGTGCTTTCATCAATAGCTGGAAAAGGTTTTTCCAAGCTAACTCTAATGCTACTGCTGCTAACAAAAATAGGAAGTGGAATCATGGCTGCAAATGGTGAAGTTATAATAAACTCTTAACTGAAATTAAGCTCTTCTTCTTAGTCTTCTTCAACTAAGCCTTCTTGGCTAATGCAACTGAACAATGAGCTGCAACTCTATGCAGCTTATAACTCAATAGACTTCTTGTCTGTTCAGCTACTTTTGATCAAATAGAACTTTGAATAAAACTTCTCTGATATAGTAAAGATAACTCTTCTTTAACTACTTGTTGTCTTCTTAGCAATCTTTACTTTTAACTACTAATGCTTGTGTGGGAGGGCAGCAAACTATCTGCTAGTTGTATTGACTATGCCTTCTTAACACCTAAATTATATGCTCCAGCAGCTTCTTGCTAAATTATAATAACTTTTTTATCAAAGAATAAACCTAAGCTTGAAAAAGAAATAGATAGAGGCATATCTCCTGAGTGATGCTAATGTCTACTAAGCACCAACCAAGTAATGAGTCTTGCTCAAGTGAAGTACCTTCTTGATGCTGATTTTCTTCTAACTCTAACCTAGAACTTCTTGATAAGTGCCTTTTCTACTACTAAGGGCTTTTGTACTAGTGGCTCCAAACTAGGCAAGTATGTAGAATAAGCCAAGCTAACCCTAAGGTTATGGAATCACTTGTAAAAGCTATAAAGTATTGTTAGAATGATCTATAAAAGAGGTAATCTCTTAAATGCAAGACTAAACCAGAGCTTAAATAAGCAAGACTGAAAATCCAGTCCTGCCTACCTCACCCCTTATATATTGCCAGAGAGGACTGCTTACTAAGTACAGTGCTATCTAATAAGGGAAATACCCTGAACCCTAATAGATAAGTAGAAATAAAAGCATGAAATAAAAATTAAGAAATGCCAGCAAAGGACAGGCATAAATATAAAGAAGTGGAAGAGAAGCTACTATGTGGTAATGCAGGGTCAGAGGTACTTGCACCATGAGAACAGAAATCTCTGCCACAGATCAGATCCCATCTAGAGATCTGCCATAGATGAATCTGAGATTAGATCTAGATCCAGATCAGATCCATGGAGATAGAATCAAGGGCATTCCCAGGAAAGATCCAGGAAAGATCCATGTCAGGTAACTTATAATTACATAACCACTGCTGGGAAAAGAGATAATAAATACTCTTGAAAAAATTAGATCATAGACTAGGATTAGATCAAAAAAGGGATTTCTTGTGCATAATCATGTGCTGTCATGTGACCAGTTCTGGTGCTGAAGTGTCACTTCATAACAAATATAATGAGCTATTTTTCCAATATTTCCTTTTGTTCTATCAGTATTATATATAGTTAAAGGTTTGATTAAATCTTTTTCATACAAACTATTACAAATGACAAGTTCAGAAGCACAAGTGTAATGTGATCAAGCACATGATCATGAGAAGCCTATGCCATACAAGGACAAACCCTAGGATATGGTTAAGTTGTTATTTAGAGTTCCTCTGTCTAGATTTGAATTACACTTATGGATTGAATCTAGCATCTCAGATAATAGATAAATCTCCCAATCTAATCTCTGATGAATCTGATCTTGATCCAGATAAGGATCAGATATAATCATGGCAGATCTTTAGATGAAATCTTCTTGGCCTCATGGCTAAGAGTATGATTTAATCTTCACTTACCCTGAATCCTAATACTTCCATTTTATACAGTTTCTTTATATATTCCTCCTCTGCATGGCTGCTTGATCATATTCTCAGTCAGCATGCCCTATGCCCACTTACCTTATTTAATGTTGCCCTATGCTCCAGAAATGATCCATGCACATCTAGGATAGGTATAAATACTTAGTAAGATACAGTACAAAGCCTCCAGCTTTAATTACTTTGTTATTCATACCATCTAGTCTTTTTTCCTAGATAGCTCTCCAATAAAGGGCTTTCTCTGGATACTAGTGCAATGGCTCCTTAGGCATTGCTACCCTGAGTATACTTTGTCCCTCTATACCTATTCAATCCAAATCTAACAATAAAACTGCTTGCACCCTTTCAAGGCAGATAGTTAGAGTTAGAAAGAGTCATACAATATCTGACATTATAATACAAACCATGTTTTCATATGAATTGTTGGTCAATAAAAGTTACTAAGGTGCTGGAATCTATAATGGCAAATGTTAGTCCACAAGATTCCATTCACAATCCTTTTTCTTGAATTTCCCAATCAATTTTAACACTTATACCTAGTTTATCTTACTTTTTCCTGTTAAATAATTTGACTAGATCTTTTCTTTCTCTGCTTTCTTCTGCAAACAAATGTCCATTAATAGATCTATAGTGGATCAAAAAACTGTCCCAATGTTTGCATGTTTTGCACTAAATGCAATGGCTATCAATAACTACTAATTATCATGCTAGGCTATGAGTGTATAAAATGCATTACTTGCTCTTGGCTTTCTATTGGTCCAATAATCAAAGCATTTGGTTATGTTTTAGTAACATGGCAACCATATCAAAATAATAACTCATTGGAACAGTTTTTTGACTTTAAATAGGATATGGTATTTAGTACCTGGTATGATCTCCCTTGGCCTTGATAACTGCTTGAATCCTTCTAGGCATGCTTTCTATCCATTTTTGACACTCCTTCACAGAAATCCTTTCCTACTCTACCACCACCCTATTTCATAATTGATGAACTCCTGTAAATGCCCTCTTATAATCTAAAAGGCATCTTTTCAAATAACTCCAAGTGTGTTCAATAGATTTAAGGTCTGGAGATTGAGCAGGCCAATCCAGAAGCTTGATATCTTGCTCCTTAAACCAGAATTGAGCTCTTCTAGAGATATGCTTGGGATTATTATCTTGCTGAAAGATGACTTCATCTGAAGGAATTCCAGAATTCTCCATGCTCTACAACAATTCTTTCTTCAAAATTGACATATACTGTTCAGCATCCATCCTTCCCTCAACCTCACTCAAAACTCCCACACCATTCCATCCAATACAGCCCCATACCATAAGTGATCCTCCTCCAAACTTGACTATACCTTTGATTTCCATAGAACTTATTCCCTCTCCTTTCTTTTTCCACACATATTCTTGTTCATCTGATCCAATCCTATTGATTTTAGTCTCATCTGACCAAATCACCCTCTTCCAGTCCTCCATAGTCCAATGCTGGTACTTCAAAGCAAAGACCAACCTGCTTTTTCTATGAATAGCAGAGAAAAGAGGTTTTTCTTCTTCACCACAGCTTTTAGAGAAGCTTTCTTGAGGGTATTCCTGACTGTTTGTGGGCAGACAGGAGTGCTGACAATAGAATTGATGAAATGAGTGGCCTGAACTGCATTACTGACCTTTCCAGTAAGAATTTGTTAAACAATAGTACACTTGTTAATAGAAGAAAGTTTTGAAGGATGATCACCATAATAATTTTCCTTCTCTGGTTGGATTTCCTGAAGGACCCTAGCCACAGTAGACTTCCCTAGACCAGTTTGAAATGCAATTTTCTTACAGGAAAGATCAAAAGAGGCAAGAGAGATAAAATTATCTCTTTAAGTAGCAAAAAGATATTTTATAATGGAGATAAGGGAATTTATTTGTGATGATAGGGTTTATATATGCTGCAGGCTAATTAGTGACATAAGAGTGACATAATATATTAATTACCTAAGATATATAATTATCCTACAGCACTTCAGGGTCCAATATATGTAATGGGAATTTAAAGTCAAAAAACTGTTACACTAGGCTTGGGTAGGGACAGGTGTAGACCTTGCTGTGAAAGGGGAAAGAGGTGAACTGAAGGTAAGCCTCAAGACAAGTGAAGAGCAACAAATAAAGTGTTGCACTTAAGTAGTACCAGCTACACTTCCAGGGATATGCTGAGATCAGATGCTGATGATCCTCTGGTTAAGTGCCTGTTATGGTGTCAATCTCTGAATGACCCATCCTAACCCTAAACAGTCTGCCTTGAGAGGGTGCATTGGTTTTGTTGTCGGATTTGGTTGGAATAGAGTAAAAAGCGATGTGAGGAACTCAGGGTAGTAAAGTCTGAGGAGCCATAGCACCAGTTAGGAGGGAAATGCCTATATTGAAAGGCACTAGACAATATACAAGAATAACAAAGGTGGTTAAGGCTGGGGAGCTGAAACCAAGGAACTACCTTCTACTTATACTAATCTAAGTGCACACGGACCACCTCCAGGGTACCGGGAAATACTAAATAAGGAAATAGGGCATAGGGCATGCTTACTAAGAATATAACCAATGGGCCATGTGGATAAGGTGTGTAGAATGAAGAGGCTATGTAGAATAAAAGGAAAGAGTCTAGAGTAAGCAGAGATTAAACCATACCCTCTACTATAAGGCTGAAAAGATCCCATCTAGAGATCTGCCACAGATCAGATCTGACCCTCATCTAGATCTAGATCCAGATTCATTGAAGATCTAATTGGGAAATGCTGCTATTATCTGAGATACTAGATTCAACCATAAGCTGTGCCCAAATCCAAGGGAATAATCTAAATAACAACTTAACCATATCCTAGGGTTTATCCTTGTTTGGCAATAAAGTCTCATGGTCACATGCTTGTCATGTGACTCTTCTGCTAGTGACTGTTATGTTTGTAACAGTGCCAGGACACAAGTAGTGAATTCCAAGTACATAGGTACAAGGACAAGTGAAGATGTGAGAACTGTGAGATGATCACAAGGTAGAAGTAGCATAAAGAAAAAGAAGATAGGAAGTATGCTACTTTATAGTACAGTTAATAGCAGTTCAAGCAGAGATCAATTAAGTAATCATGCTGATAGATGATGAGTAATGTATCTGTGTAGAAATGGATGGAAAGAAATGGAATGATTAGAAGTCAGCTGATTAGGAGATAAAAGACCTGGGCAAAGGGCTTAAGGGGAGAGCAATCTAGGCAGGGCTAGAACACAAGAAGAGCAGAATCTATAAGTAAAGATGAACAAGAAAGCACACAGAATATAAGAAGAGCAGAAGCTAAGATGAAGAGAAGAAAAAGAAAAGAGGAGAAAAAGAGGAAAATGTAACATTACCCCCCTGCTAGGGGTGGAAGACTCATGACATCTCAAAAGGCATCATAGGAGGGTCTGGGGGAGCCAGTGATGTTGGCCCAGCCAATCTCATCAATGACATTATCACAGAGGTCATTATCAGTGTAATATAAAGAAGGAGGGGGTAACAAAGTTGTGGAAGGGTGATGGTATGACCCCTGGGAGTGGCGAGAGCTGTGGGAGTAATGAGAGGAGTGAAAGGAGCCATGAGAGAACATGCAGGAGGAGCTGCAAGAGAAGGAGAAAGCAGAGAAGAAGACAAGGGGATCAATGACATATCATTGAGCAGGGCAATGAGCCTGGGTATGTCCAGGGTGCCAGAAGAGGCAGTATGGGCATTGGTAGAAAGGGCAGTTGATGCAGATGTGGCCCAGGCATCAGCAGTGGAAACAGGCATCACAAAAGTGAGGGTAAAAAGGAGGAAGATAACTGTCACCATGAAGGCTGGTTCACCAGGCTTTGACATGCTCAAGTGTGGCAAGTTCTTTGTCATTGAGAGGGGAAGAGAATGCAGATGGTGTAGTGGGGGTATATTCCTGGGCAGGTGCCAGTTTGTGCATATAGCAATCAAGGTCAGTGAGGAATTCACCCATCTCAAGTTGATAGGCTAGGGCCTTGACATTGGACAAGAGTTCACAGTGGATAGAAGATATTAGGGCCTAAGCAAGGGAGACCCAAGCATAGGGAATGTGAGTTAGAGCAGACACAAGAAGGGGGAGATGGAGAAGCTGCATGTAGATTTGGTATAACAATCACAGGGGTAAAAACATGTCAAGATGAGATCCAATGGGGACAGCAAGACAGGAGTCCATGACATGTGTCATAACCCAGTGTGTGTAATCAGGAGATGGGGTGCCACAGTGAAGAGCATGGGCAGAAAGGGGAAGGTTGACACTGAGGATGCCAGTGAACATGGTGTTGATTGCAGGAGGAGGGATAGGAATGGGAGCAATGACAGCTGGGCTGATGGATATAGTGGGGGGAGAGGCTACAAAGTCCTCAAAAGGGAGCTCAGAAGTAAGCACAAAGAGGGAAGAAGAGAAATGTGTATTAGTAAGAGATGAGGGAAAAAAAATGAGTAATGGCTCAATAGGAACTTTCTTGATGGAAAGCTGTGATAAAGAGACTGGTGGGGTATCCAGAGGGGTATTACATAAGTGGAAGCCTTGGTCAACAGTGAAGGCCATTATGGTTACTTGGAGCAGTAAGTAGTTTTCTTAGTGAAGAAAGGAGGAAGAGGAGCAGATAAGGGGAAGTGACAAGGGTGGAGGAGTTTATACTTGTCTAGAGTGGACTGGGAATGTTTCAAGTTCCATTTGGGATCCCAGGAGTCATCTTCTGCTGAGAACCCTTTTCATCAGATCAGGAACTGACAGTTACCTGGGGAACCTCAATGTTTTAATATCTGCTCTAATTCATATTCCTCCTCACCTTCTATAAGGTCTGGGGGTGGAGTGGGGAAGTTCTTTCCATGGACATTATTTTTGCAATAGGGCAATAATAGCAATGCATGAAACATGGGATGAATCTTTTATGTGAATAAAAGACAGAGGCAATAAGTAATCAGGGAGAGGACTTCTGTGATGGTGAAAGGTCCTTCCCATTTAGGGGAGAGTTTCAGATAAACAATAGCCTGTTTCAAATTTCAGGCTTCTAATCACATCTTATCTTCTTTACTGAATGGAAAGAAGATGGAATGGATGTGGAACACCATGATTTGGCAGGCTAGATCATGTGCAGTGAGGGCTTCATCTCAAGCTGCAAGGAGTGCCTTCATGCAGTCAGCAATGGTGGGCATCAGTGATTTATCAATGATAGAAGGAAGAGTGCAGAGTTTATATCCCATCATAAGATAGAATAGAGATTGCCCTGTAATGGAGTGGGGGTAACAATTGTGGATGAATTCAGCATGGGTGATGGAGTCAGCCCATCTGGTGGGGTTGAAGCCACAATAGATGTGGATGTATGTCTCAACCTCCTGGTTAACTTGTTTAGTTTCACCATCAGACTGAGGATGGTATGCAGTGAAAAGGGAGAGGTTGTATCAAGGAGTTTCCTGAGCTCCTTAGCAAAGGCAGAGGCAAACTGAGGGCTGCAATCAGAGATAATCTTGTCATAAAGACCATAGCAGAGGTAGACTTTGTGGAAAAAGAGGGTTGCAATTCCCTTAGCAGTGATAGATTTCTTTGTGGGGCAAAAAATTACCCCCTTTGTAAGCCCATGGTCAACCATAACCAGCAAGGCATCAAAGTCAGAGGACAGAGGGAGATCAGTAATCAGATCACAGGAGATCTGTTGGAAAGGGTGTATGGCAGTGGAGTGGATGGAAGAGAGAGCAGGAGTAGAAGGGTAAGTGTTTGCCTTGTTCTGTTGGCAAATGGAGCAACCAGTGACATAGTTGCAGATGAAAGTGGCAAGGCTGGGCCACCAAAACTCAGCAGAGATGAGTTGTCAGGTTTTCAGATAACTGGAGTGGCTGGCAGAGGGGTGGTCATGACAACATTGGAGAATTTCATGACAAAGGTTGATAGAGGAGGGAATGAAGATGTGATTGCAGTAGGTGAGCAACCCATCAATTTCCTTCCAGTCAGAGGTGCAGGAATGAAGAAATTTCTCATCTGTAGAAGCATCCTGTTTTTGCAGGATGGAAAGGTGAAGGGGGTCACCCTGTTAATGTTCCTTGATGTGTGCAGAAAGGTTAGCATCAATAAGGTTGACAAAGAGTTCAGGGGGAAGAAGAGTGACTTCCTGATTATCCTGGGAGGTATCAGGACAAAGATTAGAACAGCAGGAAAGGGCATCCAGTCCAGCAAGGGAAGTGCCAGCAACATAGGAGAGTTGCAGGTCGAAGTTGGTGATGTCAAGAAGCCAATGAGCTTGACATTGATTGAGCTTCTGCAGGGATTTGAAATGGGTCAGGTTCTTGTGATCAGTAAAGACCTGAACAGAGGTAGGAGAGCTGAGGAGATATTGCCTCCAGGCTTTTAGAGTATGAATGACCACAAGGAGTTTACAATCATAAATATTGTAATTCTGCTTGGCAGCAGAAAAGGTTTGAGAAAGATAAGAACAGGGGTGCCAGTCCCCATTCTCATCAGTTTGGAGAAAAATACCACCAGATGCATAAGTGGAAGCATCAGTGGCAATAGCAAAAGGATGGGCAAGATCCAGCATTTGCAATACCAGCTGTGACAGGAAAATAGCCTTGAGGGAATCAAAGGCTTTCTGGGCAGCAGGTGACCAAGACCAGGCCATGGTCTTCTTGGTGAGGTCAAGGAGAAAACAGGCAATAGTGAAGTAGTTGGGGATAAATCACCTGTAAAAGTTAGCAAAGCCAAGGAAAGAGTGGACATCCTTGACTTTGGAAGGAGTGGGCCACTGGGAAATACCAGCAAGTTTAATGGGGTCCATGGTAAGCTCACCAGAACAAATAATTATCCCAAGGTATTCAACCTGGGAGACAACAAAGGTGCATTTCTCCAGTTTGAGGTGGAGATCAAGTTCCATCATCCATTAAAGGACATGGGAGGTGTGTTCCTGATGAGTGTCAGCATCAGGGAAAGAGATGAGAAGGTCATCCATATAAATGACAAGCCATTCTTCAGTGATCATATCCCAGAATAAATCATTCATGAATTGCTGGAAAGTAGCAGGTAAGTTGTTCAATCCAAAGAACATCACCATAGGTTCAAAGAGCCCCTTGTGAGTAATGAAGGTGGCTTTCCATTGATGCCCATTTCAGATGCAGATATTATTGTAACCCCAATGAACATCAAACTTAGTGAAAAGTTGGGTGTTCTGGAGTTTGTCAATGAGATTGGAAATGAGGGGGAGAGGATAGGCACCACAAACAGTGTGTTCATTGAGGTATCTATAATCTTGGCAGGGATGGAGTTTGCCATCCTCCTTTTTGATGAAGAAGAAGAATGAAGCTTGAGGGAAATTGAAAGAACAAATCTTTCCAGCCCAGAGATTTTCTTCAAGGAATTTTTTCATGGCCTGATGCTCAAGGGGAGATAAGGGGTAAACCTTACCTATCTTCAGGACAAATGTGTCCTTCAGATTGATCTTATGATCATAGGGGCAAGAGGGCAGAAGGTAATTGAGGGTTTTTGAGGTATTGAAAAATACCAATGAGAATTGTGAGTATTCAGGGGGAAGAGTCATTTTAGGTTTAGCCTTTTTGGCTTCAATGGCTAGCTCAGTGGATGTAGTAAGCCAAGCAATAGTAATTTCTGGGAGATAGAAGGAGTAGTGATCTAGGATCCTGCTAAAGTGGTGGTTATAGAGCAAGTCATTAATCAACTGTTTGGGGGTGACATAGTTCAGGTAGTGGACCAAGAGTTCATCAAACTGAGGTTTATGGACAGATTTAATGTGATAAGTAGTTGCATCAAAAGAGGGATCTGGGATAGTGAGTGTGTTTGCCATCCAGTCAATAGTGGGGTTTGTGGCCCAAAGCCATTGGTGTCTAAGGATAATGTTCTTCTTCCCACATGTGATAACATAACAGGAAACTGGGAGAACAGACTGCTCAAAACAGAGAAGAAGATCACAAGTTCAGGTGATCTTGCCTTTCTTGTTTTCTAAGTGGTCAATGTTTTGAATGACAATCAGTTCAGCAAGCTTAGTGGTGGGGAACTGGTTCTTTTTGATGAAGTCCCAGTCTATGCAGTTGATTTGTGCTCTGCTATTGATGAGAGCATGAGTGGCTATGACTTTCTTGGCATGGGAAGGGGAGAAAACTTGAATTGCAGTCTTCATAGATTTCTTTGAAGCAGATACAAGTACAGGTACACAAGAGAAGGAGGGAATACCTTGCATAGAAGAGATACTCCATTTTAAAAACCCTACCTTTCCATCTTCCTCTTCCTTTCTTTTTTCACTACCACTCTTGCCACCCCATCATCAGATTCATTGTCACTAACCTCCTCTATCTTCATTGTCAGTTCTTTGGCAGAGACCATCTTGACATGAGGAGTTTCTTTGGTGGGTAAGGCAGGGAAAGAAGCAGGGAAGTTGGGGCAGGTGGTGTTAATGTGTCTGGGTTTCTGGCATCTGAAACAGAGTCTATTCTTGATGCAGAAGGCCCTTCCTGCTTCAGTTAGGTGGCCTTTCTTTATGGCATCAACATTCATTGCATTTGGGTCTTTCTCCAGTTTGGATATAGCAGAAGAAGGCATGGGAGTCCAAGCAAACACACAAGGATTCTTTCACCATTGTTCTATAGAGCAGGCACATTCCATAGTTCCTTGAAAATGAGCAGCTTTAGTATACCACTCAGCAATAGTAGAAGGTATTATATCCAGGTTATGAATATAACAGGAGAGGTAGGATGTGAGTCCTGTTTCATAATGACTAATGAGGATGTTGTTATCAGTGATTTTAGCAGTGACAATGCAGTTCTGGAACTCAGCAGTGTATTCAGCAAGGGAAGGTGTCCATTCATCTTTCTTTCCCTGCTTCATCTGCATATTTGCCAACCAATGGATGGCAGCATTGACTGTATCCTGTTGTTGGAAAATCTTCAGGAATGTGGAAGTGAAATGGGAAAACTTTCTCATGGTAACAGTCATGCCAGAGATGCATTTCTTCTGGTATATTGCAGCTTATGACAGTGCTGGCCCTTTGGTCATAAACAAAAGGGAAAAGGCAATCTTTTTCTCATCAGAGTCATAGTGTTATGGTGTCAATCTCTAAACAACCTGTCCTAACCCTAAATGGTCTGCCTTGAGAGGGTGCATTAGTTTTGTTGTTGGATTTGGATTGAATAGAATGTGAAGAGCAATGTATGGACTCAGGGAAGCAAAGCCTAAGAAGCCATTGCACTTAGTTAGGAGGGAATGCCTATATTGACAAGGCACTAGATAATGTACAAGATAACAAAGTGGTTAAGGCTAGGAAGCTGAAACCAAGGAACTACTCTACTATTTATACTAGTTTCTGGTGCACACAGACCACCTCCAGGGTTATGGGAAATACTAAATAAGGAAATAGGGCATAGGGTGTGCTTACTGAGAATATGACCAATGGGCCATGTGGTAAAGGTATGTAGAATGGAAAGGCTGTGTAGAATGGAAGGGTAGAGTCTAGGGTAAATGATGATTAAACCATGCCCTTAAGCATGAGGCTGAGGAGATTCCATCTAGAGATCTGCCATGATCAGATCTGACCCTTATCTAGATCAAGATCCAGATTCATCAGAGATTAGATTAGAAGATGCATCTGTTATCTGAAATGCTAGATCCAACCACATAAGCTGTGCCTAAACTCCAGGAAAATACTCTGAATAACAACTTAACCATATCCTAGGGTTTGTCCTTGTTTGGCAAGAATGTCTCACAGTCATGTGCTTGTCATGTGACTCTTCTGCTAGTGAACTGTTTGTTTATAACATGTGAGGCTCTCCTCAGAGGGAATTAAACAGTGAAGATTGTTTGAGTGGAATGGTGGGACAGATTATAGCAATGATAGCCACAAGTAGAATATGCTACTTCTTTTGTTATGCTAGGCCCAGGTAGGGACAGGCATAGATCTTGCTGTGAAAGGGGAAAGAGGCAAACTGAAGATAAGCCTCAAGACAAGTGAAAAGCAACAAATGAAGTGTTGCACTCAAGTAGTATCAGCTACACTCCCAGGGGTGTGCTGAGATCAGATGCTGATGATCCTCTGGTTAAGTGCCAGAACACAAGTAGTGAATTCCAAGTACATAGGTACAAGGACAAGTGGATATGTGAGGACTGTGAGATGATCACAAGGTAGAAGTAGCATAAAGAAAAAGGAGATAGGAAGTATGCTACTTTATAGTACAGTTAATAGCAGTTCAAGCAGAGATCAATTAAGTAATCATGCTGATGAATAATGAGTAATGTATCTGTGTAGAAATGGATGGAAAGAGATGGAACAATTAGAAGTCAGCTGATTAGAAGATAGAAGGCCCAGGCAAAGGGCTTAAGGGGAGAGCAATCTAGGCAGGGCTAGAATGTGAGAAGAGCAGAATCTATGAGTAAAGATGAACAAGAAAGCATGCAGAGTGTGAGAAGAGCAGAAGCTAAGATGAAGAGAAGGAAAAGAAAAAAGAAGGAAAAGAGGTAAATGTAACACTTTCCTACTAGGTAGTGCATGTACTTAGTCAGCAGCCTCCCTTGACAATATATACAATGGCTCAAAAAACTGTCCCAATATTTGCATGTTTTGCACTAAATGCAATGGCTATCAATAACTACTAATTATTATGCTAGGCTATGAGTGTATGAAATGCATTACTTGCTCTTGGCTTTCTATTGATCCAATAATCAAAGCATTTGATTATGTTTTGGTAACATGCAACCATATCAAAATGAAAACTCATGGAGATAGTTTTTTGACTTTAAATAAAACATGGTATTTAGTACCTGGTATGATCTCCCTTGGCCTTGATAACTGCTTGAATCCTTTTAGACATGCTTTCTATCCATTTTTGACACTTCTTTACAGAGATCCTTTCCTACTCTACCACCACCCTATCCCATAATTAATGAACTCCTGTAAATACCCTCTTATAACCTAAAAGGCATTTTTTCAAATGACCCCAAGTGTGTTCAATAGAATTAAGGTCTGGAGATTGAGCAGGCCAATCCAGAAGCTTGATATCTTGCTCCTTAAATTAGATTTGAGCTCTTCTAGAGATATGCTTGAGATTATTATCTTGCTGAAAGATGATTTTATCTAAAGGAATTCCAGAATTCTCCATGCTCTGCAACCATTCCATCCAATACAGCCCCATACCATAAGTGATCCTCCTCCAAACTTGACTATACCTTTGATTTCTGTAGAACTTATTCCCTCTTCTTTCTTTTTCCACATATATTCTTGTTCATCTGATCCAATCCTATTGATTTTAGTCTCATCTAACCAAATCACCCTCTTCCATTCCACCACAGTCCAATGCTGGTACTTCAGAGCAAAGGCCAACCTGCTTTTTCTATGGATAGTAGAATGAAGAGGTTTTTTCTTCTTTACCACAGCTTTTAGAGAAGCTTCCTTAAGGGTATTCCTGACTGTTTGTGGGCAGACAGGAATGCTGACAATAGAATTGATGAAATGAGTGGCCTGAACTGCATTACTGGCCTTTCTAGTAAGAACTTGTTGAGCAATAGTATGCTTATTGGTAGGAGAAAGTTTTGAAGGATAACCATCATGATAATTTTCCTTCTCTGGTTGGATTCCATGAGGGACCCCAGCCACAGTAGACTTCCCTAGACCAGTTTGAAATGCAATTTTCCTATGGAAAAGATCATGAAAGGCAAGAGAGATGATATTATCTCTTTAAGCAGCAGAAAAATATTTTATAATGGAGATAAGGAAATTTATTTGTGATGGTAGGGTTTATATATGCTGCAGGCTAATTAGTGACATAAGAGTGACATAATATATTACTTACCTAAGATATATAATCATTTTACAGCACTTCAGGGTCTAATATATGTAATAGAAATTCAAAGTCAAAAAACTGTCCCAATGAGTTGTTATTTTAATATGGTTGCCATGTTACCAAAACATAACCAAATGCTTTGATCATTGGACCAATAGAAAGCCAAGAGCAAGTAATGCATTTCATACACTTATAGCCTAGCATGATAATTAGTAGTTATTGATAGCCATTGCATTTAGTGCAAAACATGCAAATATTGGGATAGTTTTTTGAGCTACTGTATAAGAAGGCCAGTGCCAGCCTGGGTTTTCCCAGTCTTGTGCACTTGAGCTTTCCTGGCTTTTCCAAGTTCTCTTGACTCTATACTTCTCTTGCCTAGTTCTGTTTTCTCTAGTCCAAAGGATTTATTTAGTAGTCCAGTGCCCTTAAGCAGCATTAGTGTTAAAACTTTCATTCCAATAAAAGGAGACTGTTAAAACCTATACCAAGACAAGTATACTTTTAACCAGTTCCTTTTTGAATAAAACTCTTGATGCTAAAGGTAGGTCAGAACTCTGGAGGGCTCCAGAGGGCTCTGGAGGAATCTAGGAAGGGTTTCAATGGTCAAACAGAACTCAACTTCATCTTATGTGGTGCACCCTTGCACTTTCCAGTGTCTGTTAAAACTTTCATCCCACTAAAAGAAGACTGTTAAAACCTATACCAAGACAAGTATACTTTTAACCAGTTCCTTTTTGAATGAAATCCTTGATGCTAAAGGAAGGTCAGAACTCCAGAGGGCTCTGGAGGGCTCCAGAGAATCTAGAAAGAGTTTCAATGGTCAAACAGAACTCAGCTTCACCTTATATGGTGCACCCTTGCATTTTCTGGTGTCCTGATTTACATAGATGTCAGAGGTCATAAGAAGGCTATCTCTATGCTCAACAGGAGGGACAGGCAGGACAAGGAGAGTCAAGCCTAGTCATAGGGGTGAGACCTTGTGACTCCTTCAAGGATATTGCTTGGCCTCAGAGGTACTCTGGAGTAACCTGGAGGGTCAGAGTGAGCTCAAGGGCTTGAGCAGAGTGAGGACAACAACAAGAGGGTATTTCTGTTGTTTTTGTTGATATTTGTACTGAGGTACAAGATACAAAACTACAGTACTTATATCTCAGCAAGGCAGAACTATCTAGAAGTGTAATGAAGTGAGACAAGTGCAAACTCAGAAGTAAAGCAGATGTCTAGATATCTAGGGAACAAATGGAGATGTTAGGGAAGACAATATCCAATCATGTCAGACTGAAACTGAAGAGTGACAGGATAAAACAGGGAAAAGCAAGGAACAGAAATGGAACAGGAATAGTAACAATGATGGTAATGGTAACTGATCAGGAATGGTAATGGAGTTATACCAGGACAGTCTGGAGATAATAAAGAGGAACTAGGGTAGTACTTAACTGGAGCAGAGACAAACTAGAAGCAGAATGGGGTGGAGTGGGAGTGGAAGCCTGGGGAAGCATATAATGCTGAGGGGCGGAAAGTGTATATGCATAGCTGGGGAAGACTGAAATGGTGACAGAGGGCCAGAGTTGCCTGGAGGGGAGTCAGAGGACTGGAGTGGCTTACTAGGTGCAAAGACCAATTGTAAGCCAGGTTGAAATGGAGTCAGAATTCAGGTCAGAGGTCCAGGATATGACAGTATCCCCCCCTTAGGCCTGAACCCTTGAAGGCCATTTGCCAGGGGTGCAGAGGGTATGGACATGTGATCTGCAATAGTGTGATAATGGGCACATGATTGTGCACTTTAGTAATATTGGAGGTAGAGCAGAGGGTTGTGAAGGTAATGAGCATGTAACCTTGTTTAATGACAATGGAGTGGAAGAGTGGAGTTTCTTGGCTCACTCATGAATAAAAACAGGGACTTCAATGGTAGCTTGTCCTTCCTTCATTCCAACAACATGGCCACATTCGATGATATCATGGCCTGGGCCAACAAATGCATCACAGAGTGTGTCAATGATGACAAGGTGTTAAGCAATGCCAAATACACCATGCACAAGAGGTGCATGAAGGTGAGAAAGGAGAAGGAATGGAGAAGGGTGGAAAAGGCCCAGAAGGCAGCAGAGGAAACTGCCTGAAGGCAGGCTGAGAAGGCCAAGAGGGCCTGGAGGGTGGCAGAGGCAGCTGCCCAAGAAAAGGTGAGTACCATAGTCATTATCCTGTGAATAGCACAACTGATGATCATCAGGTAGTGCAAGTACAGGCCCAAGTGGGGCCCAGCAATGACAAAGGAAAGCAGAGGACAGAGGAGGCACCAGTATGCCAAAGGTGCATGGATAGGGGGATGGAGTGTGAGGTGGGTATGGGGAAGTCCACATCATACTTGGCCTGTCAAGAGGCCAAGGTGAGGTGTGAATGCCCAGGGGAGGAGAAACTGATGCAGAAGCAGTATTGGAGGAATGCAGAGGAGGAGCAGCCTGAAAAAAAAGCTTACTCAGAGGGAGCAGAGGGCAGTATCGAGCAGGTGGCAGAGGGCTGTTGCCTGCTGGTGGCAACTATATGGGAGATGGGAGGCCAGGTGGTGTGGAAAATGAGGAGGGAGAACCAGCTGCTAGTGTGGCTGGTCAACATTATTGATTCTATGTGGAGGGTGAGTGGAGAGGATGTGGAGAGTGGGCTGGAGGACAGTAAAGAGGAAGAGGTGGCAGGAGAGGTGGCAGAGCTTGGGATGGGAGTCTAGGAGGAGGTGGAAAGAAATGAAGATGAAAATGTAATGATACTAGAGTAGTGTAGTAATTACTCTAGTTTGTCTTTATAATAGAGGTCAGGATTTGGGAATGATCTGGGGGACCAGAAATAAGGATACAAAAAGGGGGTTAATGACTTCTGAAGTGAAGGCTTTGAGCCTTGAGTGAACAAGTTTGGAGAACATGTGAAGTAAGTCCAGAAAGTAAGGTTTCCACAAATTGTAATAACCTGTTAAAATGAAATCTCATGACCAGGCAAGTGGTACCTTGGATGATCATGGGGCAATAAGGAGGACAAAAGGACAGCCAAGATTGAATAAAAGAAATAGCTGAATTCCCCAAAGAGACAAGGTTAGAACCCAATGTCAAAAATGGTCGCTTCTGCCATAAAGACAGAGAAACTGAAAAGAAATGAAGAAGGTAGAAGCAGAGAGTTTTGGGGCTTCAGAAAAACTTCTGGAGAGAAGGTCAGAAATTAGACTAGAGTCTAATAGTTAAACAGAGACTACAAAACAAATGTCAGGAAGGTTGGATCTAGGGCAGAAAAGGAATGGAGTTGAGGAAGGTTTTTTATCTTCAAAGGGAACTGAAATGTGCTGATTGCCAGCAAGACAGTTTATTATGCAGCTAGGGGTTGGAGCTAAATTGGAGTTGGATGAGATTCTGATAAAGCAGGTAGGGGCAGAAATGTTGAAGATATATTCCATTTCTGATATCCTTATTTGACAAGCTCCAATACTGGTCTAATAAACAACTAGCTCCTCATCCTCTCAACAGGGTGGGCCTAATGCAGGCCAAACATCTGGAGTGTACAAGGAGGAGGTTAGCTAGTCATATGGTTTTAGATTGGAGAAATGCTATGCAATTATCAGAAGAACAGGGATCTGGGACTGGAGGCACAGGAGGAGTAGCCAGAGGGGCGGAGTGGACACAACCTGGAAGTTCAGTGGTCAGGGGAGGTAAAGGGTCAGAGCCTGTGGGGGACCACCTGGTTGTGGATGCCATTCAAGAGGTTGGTGGTTGCCTTTGCCAAGAGATGAAGGAGCAGAATAAGCTCCTTCATGACCTAGTCAAGATCAAGCTGGCAGAAGATTGTCAGGCTGGGTACATTGTGGCAGGAGGACCAAGGGTTGTTCCTGTTGACCTTGAGGCTGAGGCCAAACAGAAGGATGGCAAAGTGGCAGTCAGAGAGGACCTGGAGGAGTAGATGTTTCACTGAAAGTTGCTCACTGGTCTTGCCTCCTGTATACACCAATGTCAGTATACTGCTTGAATTGCACATTATCTATGTGCAGCAACAAGGGGAGGAAGATGAGCTACTCCAGAGAGAGACAGAGATGATCAGAAATGATTGGGGATGAGTGCAGTTGACATAGGTAGGGGTTAGTCACTGCACAAGGGGTAAGGGTGGTCAGAGGGGGCAATCAGCACAGATTATGTCTGGTTATTGCACAAAAAGGTAGATAGTTAACCAGGTGGCCTGGGCACTGTGGCAGAAGGAACCAGAGAGGCAAGTGGGAATGGAGGGAAGGGCAAGAGTGCAGGGGGACCAGATTGCTAGATGTAAGCAGCAATTCCCAGTGTGGTCACTAGATGCTATCCCCTTCTCAAAGTTAAGGTCCCATTATTGACTAAGGGGCCAGAGGCAGCACAAGGCATGAAATGAAAATGGGCCAGAAGGATCCAGAAAGATGGGAGGAAGGCCAGAAGAAAAGGCCAACCAAAAAGATGGGCACAAGAATGGGGAGGTCCCAGGGGATGTAGAAAAAGCAGAAAGATCTCCAAAGGAAAAGGAGAACCCAGGGAAAATGAAAAAACAAGTCCCAGACACAGGTCAAAAGGAATGGGAATGGAAGACAAAGAGAAATGGAGTCATTGGAACAAGGCCAGAAGAATATGGAATTCCCAAGGCAAACAACAAAGGGGTTTGGAAGTGTTCTGAAGAAAAAGCAGCATTTCCAGGAGACACAGAAGAGCAGAAGAGTTATATGACAAGCACATGACCGTGAGACTTTATTGCCAAACATGTATAAACCCTAGGATATGGTTAAGTTGTTTCTTCAGAGTTTTCCCTTGGATTTGGGACACAGCTTATAGAGTTGGATCTAGCATCTCAGATGAAGGTATCTTCCAATCAGATCTAGATAACATCTGATCTAGATTGATGGATCTGATCTGTGGCAGAGATTCAGATGGGATCTCCTCAGCCTCATGGTTGAGGGCATGGTCTAATCTCCACTCACCCTAGACTCTTGACTTCCATTCTACATAGCCTCTTCATTCTACACCCTTTATCTGCATGGCCCATTGGTCATAACCCTTTACCCTTGCCCTATGCCCTATTCCTATTTATGGTAATGTCCTGGAGAGACTAGGTGATCTGTGCACCATTGGCTATAGTATATATAGTAGATAGTTCCTTGGTTAAGGCTCCCCAGCCTTAATTACTTGTTATCCCTATACTGAAACCATACCACCTCCAATATAGTTCTCTTCCTCCTTGACTTGTGGTAATGGCTCCTCAAGCCTTGCTAGCTTGAGTCCATATACCATTCTTATTCTATTCAATCTGAATCTGACAATGAAACTGGCACCTCTTCAAGGCAGTCCTGATTTAGGGTTAGGACTGGTCGCTACTGAAGATTGACACCATAACAAGAATTATTGCCAAGAAAGGGATATCCAGAACAAAAGAATTCCCAGAAGATGCAGAAAAGCAGAAGATCTACCAGGAAAAGAATACCCAGGGAAAACAGAAGGGCAGGTCCTGAGACAACATTCAGAAAAGAAGGAAATACCCATGAGTGGGAACAGAGTCATCAGGAACCATGTTCAAAGAGCAAGGATTTCTCAGGCAAGAGACAGAGAGGTGCAGAGACAATTCTGCCAGACAGGTCTCCCATAAGGGGACAGAGGATGTCAATACCACAGGGTTATAGGGAGGTGGCACATAAAACAAATGTAGCACCATATAGAAGAAATTCAAGCAGAGAACCATAGCAAACTGAAACAACACTCAAACAACTGCAAGTAGGGAAGAAAAGAGTAATTGCAGCACAATCATGATGGAAGTGTGAACCTTCTGGGGAGGCACAAATGGACAGAGATGCCTGGAGGGGGCAAGAGACTTTTGACATGTGAGACAAAACACAGGAAGCACAGCAGAGTGCAGAGGAAGAGGGGTGGTGCTTCTGAAGCCTGGTTGGTCAGCAAGGTGAATATACCTTAACTGTGAGGATAAGGAAACAGATGGCAGAGGTGCCATGGGCAACAAAAAATAAAGGGTCTAATGCTACAAGTTCAGAGAAGGTCAGAGGCAGATGGAGATGTCTTCCTGGTAGGCATATCAACAGATGAAACTGGCCTACTACAGAGAGCAGAGCAATGCAGAAACAACCATGCACTTAGGCAATGGAGTTGTAACTACCAGATCATAACAACAAGAGCTGTGGTTCAAGATCAGAGTTAGCTGAGACCAAAGTGGTATAGAGCTATGGGGGGTACATGGGATGCTGGCATGTGTTATTCAGTGAACAGATAAGGTACTACTCAATACCCAGGGTCAACAGACCACAGTGGGTGAGTTAGTGGTGTTCTAGAATTAGTGAACACAAACCATCTAGCAGAGAGTGATGCTAGGCATTGACAGAGTGAAGCCAACAGTCTTTGTAGGGCTTGTGGAGGTCTAATAGCTTGAGCAGAAGAGGTGAAATTAAAAGAGATGGTAAGGCATTGGAAGAAGCAGAAGCAGGTGGAAAGATTGAAGTATTGGGGCTCCCAAATCCAAAATAGGACAAGATACCCAATGGGGATCATAATGATCGGAAGTGCATGGAAAGGTGGTGCCAGAGGTCAGAAAGACAAGGGGTACAGGTTTAATAGACTTGTCATACTTGGAAGAATAGGTCTCAAAAGGCTAGGACCAACAGCCAGAAATGGGTTACCTAGGAGTAGAGAACAGATGCCAGAGGTTGATGACTGTCTATTGATAATCCTGGAGTAACTTGTCAAGAAGGGGCCAGAAGATGGCTGGAGGATGCTTAGATTGTGATGGCTAGATCTAGGCATGAGAAAGTGGTTGGAATAGTCCAGAGTGACATGGAGTGGTTTTCTGTTGAGAATTACCAGGTGACAACAAAGTGCCAGAGAACCAGAGTCAGGTGCCAGAAAAGAACAGAAAAAAATGAAGGGAGTGGCACTTATGAGTAGAGAACCATAACCTAAGCTGCATTTGAGGATCCATAAGGGCTGGTGATGCTGTATGATAGTAGGAAATCACAGCTGTTCTGGAGAGCCTGGAGTCAGGAATAGGGGAATGCCAGGATCAGGAGTTAGGAGTTGAATCTAGGCACATGTTTTTTGAGTGACAGGGGCCAGTAACTGATGTTGTAGAATGTTGGGGTGACTCAGAGTGACTCAGAACATTGGAGGTGGTAAAGGCTTGCACCATAAAGACTAGATCAACTCAGGGGTTAAATGCCCAGAAGAGTGCAAGGTCATAGTGGTGTCATTGGGGATTATATCCTAACAGATGATGCAAGGAATGGAATGAAGTTCCAGAGATCTCAGAGAGATCACCTGTGAGTGCACCAAGCATGCAGGTGGTTCAGAGTTGAGTATTGAGAGACAGTGGAGGCTGATCCTTAAGTAAAGGCAAGAGAAGTGCAAGTGAAAGTATAAATATACTGTTAAAACTTTTATCCCACTAAAAGAAGACTGTTAAAACCTATACCAAGACAAGTATACTTTTAACCAGTTCCTTTTTGAATGAAACCCTTGATGCTGAAGGAAGGTCAGAACTCCAGAGGGCTCTGGAGGGCTCCAGGGAATCTAGGAAGGGTTTCAATGGTCAAATAGAACTCAGCTTCACCTTATGTGGTGCACCCTTGCACTTTCCAGTGTTCTGATTTACATAGATGTCAGAGGTCATAAGAAGGCTGTCTCTATGCTCAACAGGAGGGACAGGCAGGACAAGGAGAGTCAAGCCTAGTCATGGGGGTGAAATCTTGTGACTCCTTCAAGGATATTGCATAGCCTCAGAGGTACTCCAGAGTAACCCAGAGGATCAGAGTAAGCCCAAGGGCTCAAGCAGAGTGAAAACAATGACAAAAGGGTGTTTCTGTTGTTTTTGTCAATATTCATACTAAGGTGACAGATTATCAAAATCCAAATACTGCTGCTGCTACTACTACTAGGTTGGAGTTCATCAGAAGGGGATATAAGCTCCAGAGGTCTCCAGAGATTTCTGGAGATTTCTGAAAATGGTCAAGTAGTCAAGTAGCAGGTTCTTTATCAAACAGGACTCAGCTTCAGTGCTCTGGCATAGCCTTGGTGTCCTGATGTGCAGCAGGCTGGAGATAGTAGAGGAGAGCTTGCTCAGAGCTCAACAAGAGAGATGGACAAGATAAAGAGTATTAAGTCCAGTCTTAAGAAGTAGAGTCATCAAGACTTATGAAAGGTAGCCAATAGGCTAATTATAATCTCCAGCAGGGCTAAAGGGTCAGAGTGAGTCGGAGGACTCAGGTCAGATAGGGGTAGTAACAACAGTAAAGTTGTCACTCATCCCAAGTCAATATTAAGCCATAATGACTTTAATGCTGAAAACACCAGAGTAACCCAGAGGGTTGGAGTGAGCTCAAAGGCTCAATTAGAGTGAGGATGACAACAAGAGGGTATTTCTGTTGATCTTGTCAATATTCATACTGAGGTACAAGATACAAAACTACAGTACTTATATCTCAGCAAGGCAGAACTATCTAGAAATGTAATAAAGTGAGACAAGTGCAAACTCAGAAGCAAAGCAGATGTCTAGATATCTAGGGAACAAATGGAGATGTTAGGGAAGACAATATCCAATCATGTCAGACTGAAACTGAAGGGTAACAGAATGAAACAGGGGAGGCAAGGAACAGGAATGGAACAGGAATAGTAACAATGCTGGTAACAGTAACTGAGACCAGAATAGTAATGGAGATATACTGGGATGGTCTGGAAATGATAAAGGGGAACTAGGGTAGTACTTAACTGGAGCAGAAATAAACTAGAAGCAGAATGGGGTGAAGTGGGAGCAGAAGCCTGGGGGAGCATATTATGCTGAGGGGCAGAAAGTGTACATGCATAGCTGGGGAAGACTGGAATGGTGACAGGAGGCTGGAGTTGCCTGAAGAGGAGTTAGAGGGCTAGAGTAGCTTACTAGGTATGAAGACCAATTGTAAGCTGAGTTGGAATGGGGTTGGAGTTGGATCAGAGGTTCAGGATATAACAATTAGTAGCAGTAGCAACACTTAAAAGGTATTTCAAGTATGCCTAGGAAAATTCAGGAGGTCATCAAGGCCAAAGGAAGATATACTTTATACTAGTTTTTGATATCTTATGTTGTGTTCTTAGCTAAGAGATAAGTCTTCTAACCCTAATATTGTTATGTGTGATGTTGGATGTTGTACAGAAGAGCAATATTCCCTAGTGAAGGGCATTGTCATTGTCGGTATGGTGAGAGTTTAAGCAAAAGAGAATATATGAGTGAACACTGTACTAGATGTTACAAGTGCTCAAGACTGGGCTTGAGACATGCTAAGGCTACAGTATTTATATAGTAGAGAAAGGTGCACAGACCAAGACCCTGATGGGAGAATGCCCACAGACCCTGAGGCACCATCAAATGAAAGAGAAGCACTCATGAGAATAGCCAATTGGCTGAAAGAAACAAGGCTTCTAAAATGGAAGAATAGCAGAAATTAATAACAGGTGTAAGGCATGAGGCTAACCCTCTGCCCTGGGTCTAGACCAGTCATGTGACCCATCACATGACCTGATAAGATAAAAGATTAGATAACAACATGGAAAGATAAGATATAGTCATGTGATTGAAAAGTGAAAAATGTGGACTATAACACTACCCCCTTTTTAGGTCTTGGATTCCAGATAAGACACCTGTAATGGTTGAACATCCATATAATTGTGATATGGTTGAAAGAATGAGAGGAATGATTGTTGATCCAATAAGAAGAGTCAACATGGTGCAGAAGGATGAAGTTTATGGAATTCTTCAATAAGCTCTGGAGAATTTGTGAGATCATCTTTTGTTTGCCATGTTTGATCTAAATTGCTATATCTAGTCCAATGAACCAGATATTCCAGCTTGCCTTTGCAAATTCTAGAATCCACAATATGATCTACTTCATATTCTTCATGTCCATCTTCTGTTACAACAATTGGATCTGGTGTGAGAATATCTTACTTGTTCAAAGAAGAAAGATAAGACTTAATTCTTGAAATATTGATGGTAGAATGGATTTTCATGGTGTTTGGCAGTTTGAGATGAACTGCATGGGAAATAACCTCTAATATTTCAAAAGATCCAATCCATTTCTTGGTCAATTTTTGTGAAGAATAGGGAAGTGATAGATTTTTTGTGGAAAGCAATACTAATTGGCCTTTCTTGTATATTGGCATGCTTATTTTATTTTGCTTTTCCATTCATTCTTTCATTTTTTCTAAAGCTTCCTTGACTTCTTTGAATGTTTTAGACATATCTCTGAGAAATAAGAAAGAAGGAACAGTATTGATCAGTGCTTCAAAACCCATACGAGGATGATATATTTTTGTGATTTCAAAGGATGTGGTCTTTATAGAGGTGGAATATGAATTATTATGATGGTATTTGGCCATTTTGATCCAATCAGCCCATTGTTCCTGCCTTTTAGCAATAAAGCTCCTTAAATAGGTTTCCATTTCTCTATTAATTCATTCTGTTTGTCCATCCATTCTTGGGTGATAAGCTGTAGAAATCTTCTGTTTGATCTGAAGAATTTCATTGAGCTGTCTGGAGAATTCAGAGATGAACTGGGGTTCACAATCTGAAACTATCATAGAAGGAAGACCATGTCTAGACCAGACATGATCTCTAAAAAGTTCTGCTGTGCCAAGAGAAGAAGTAGAAGAAGAGCATGGAATAAAAACAACTTCTTTTGAAAACCTATCCACCACCACCATTATCACATTGAAGCCTTTTGAAAAAGGTAAACCTGTCATAAAATCCACTGATATATCTTCCCATGGTGCTAAAGCTATAGAAAGTGGTTTTACTGGAATAATAGACTCTGATCCCTTAGATGTAGTGCAAGAAGAACAATGTGAAATGAAAAATGCTATATCTTCCTTGAGACCAGGCCAATAATAAAATCTTGCTATGGCATGTCTAGTTTGATCTTGACCCAAATGACCACCTAGTGGAGAAGAATGAAACAAATTAAGAGCTTCTATTTGTAAATCTTTTGAAATAAAAATTTGATTGTTTTGATTTAAATATACTTTGTTTTCAGGACTATAACACCAGTGGGGAGAAAGCTGAAGATCCACTGATGCTGCTTGAACTTGAGAAAAGAAAGAGGAAGAAAAAATAATGGCACATTGAAACACCAAAGGAGGAAGCATAAGAACTTGCTTATTTGGTTCAGGTTTATTGTCAAAATGATCTTGTCTTTGTGATAAAGCATCTGCTCTACTGTTATAGTTTGCTTTTTCAATTTTTGATCATGTGACCTTATCTTATCTTTCCATGTGGTTATCTAATCTTTTATCTTATCTAGACACATGATGGGTCACATGACAGGTCTAGACCCAGGGCATATGGTTAGCCTCATGTTTTCAGCCTTGTTTTCATTTCCATCTTTCTTCCATTTTAGAAGCCTTGTTCCTTTCAGCCAATTGGCTATTCTCATGAGTGCTTCTCTTCCATTTGATGGTACCTCAGGGTCTGTGGGAATTCTCCCATTAGGGTCTTGGTCTATGCACCATTCTGTACTGTATAAATACTGTAGCCTTAGCATGTCTCAAGCCCCAGTCTTGAGCACTTGTATCTTTACTGCAGGTGGCCTCACTAGTGGCTCCTTTATCCTATCATCTTTGCCTTACCCTTGATTGGGTTTGTTTTGTCTCATTGTCTTTCATTCAAAATTGACAACTGTAACACTTGCTCAAAACTTCTATACCAGTCAAGGGTACTTATCACAGAAAAACATTTTTTGATAAAGAAAGGATATACTTGGGGACACAAGGAAAAGTTAGCTGAATTTGTGGTAGAAGCAATCGCAGGTTTCAGTAATGATCAATCAGATTATGAATCTTTCCAAAAATGTTTTGACAACTTCGAGAGACAGACTCTCAAAGACTTTAAGGAGAAAAGAGATAGAGACCAAAAAGTAGCTATTACTTCCAGGCTTTGCACCCTCCACCCCTCGCATTCTCTCAAAACCATTTCACATGTTCCAGAAACTGTAGTCAAACATGTCCTTCATTAGCAACCCCCATTCCCCTTTTACAGAGCTAGGGTCAGTCCTTTCCAAGCACCCTGACTCCACCCATGAGCTTCTCCTCTTCCCCTCCTCTAAACCCCAATGCCAACCCCTGTTTCAGACCCCAAGCCCAAGACTGAGCCCCAGGATTTCAAATATAAGTACTGATCTTGGAGATTTGATATGGCAGTTGGTGAAAGGGTTTACCAAGATGGAAGGGTCAAACTCAAAGAAGATTTTGAACCCTGGGAAATGGAATGGTAAAAAGAAGGAATGGAGAAAATGATTTGTTTTCATGTCAGTCTGGCATGCAGAACAGAAGTGGAAGAACAACAGAGAACAGACTGCAACAGTCCTCTCTCATCTAGAAGGAAAAGCTGCAGGATATGTGCAAATCATGTATGAAAAGTACATCAACAAGGAGACAGAGTTGGACCGAAATGGGGATGAGTTAGGGGTAAATGCTTGGCCAGATTATGGTGGCATTGCAAGGAAGCTACATGCATATTTTCATATAGACAAACTAGCTCATGAGGCATTGAAGAAGTTGGAGTTGCTGAAGCACAAAGGCTCTATTGATGAATATCTGCAGGAGTTTGAGGTGTTAAGGGTCAATGCAGGGGTTAGTGATGACCATGCATTGAAGCTAATGAGGACTCAGGTATAGTACCAAGTCTACCAACAAGTCTGCATGCAGGGCATGTCAGAAACTTTGTTGGAGTTCATACAGGCAGTACAAAAAATAGGTTGTTTATTTGAGCAAATGGCTGTTGAGCAATCTGCTCCAGCATTTGCTCCAAGGTACAATGCTCCACATGTTTCCCCTCCCCCCAATTCTTTCACCCCCTGCTACAACCCCCCTTCACAATTTACAAATATTGGTATTTAATTCAGCAGAGGAGCTTCCATGGATGTTGATCACCAGGGAGCAGTGCAAGTCTGCACTTGCTATAGTTGTGGAAAACAAGGTCACTTTGCACAAGAGTGTAAAGGAACATTTAACCCAGCCGCACTGAGACTTTCAAATAATTTTGGCAAGGGACCTCAGGGTCAAGAATTAGCTCCATGGCAACAATGAGTGCAATACATTCAACCAATGAAGTTCTCTGAGTTTTCACCTCCTGACGCTAAGGGCTGGCAATCAGCTGAACTGGTAGCACTCAGGCTGGTATACAACATGGCTGATGCAGCCAGATTTGTGGAAGTCCCTGCAGCATCATGGGGCACAATGGAAGAAGCATGAGCTTACTTTCAGGATGTTTTTGAAACAGAGTGGAAGCAAAAGGAAGCTTCAGGAAAAGATTAAGGGATTCAAATAGGCTAGTAGTTGAAATCCCAGTATGTTCATCTTTGTTTTCTTTCTCTTTTAATGTTCATACTATAAAATGGAATAAACCATTTCAATTTATAATGGCATCTTGATCGAGCATGGCCCCAGACATAGGGTGCTTAATTCCATCTGAAAA
The DNA here is from genome assembly GCA_038089275.1 of Pulveroboletus cf. rosaemariae. Taxonomy (NCBI): domain Eukaryota; kingdom Fungi; phylum Basidiomycota; class Agaricomycetes; order Boletales; family Boletaceae; genus Pulveroboletus; species Pulveroboletus cf. rosaemariae. The sequence continues at coordinate 20,442 of JBBPKN010000105.1, read as the reverse complement.
TATTAACAGACATTTATTTGCAATAGGAAGTGAAGAGAGAAAAGATCTAGCCAAGTTATTTAATAGAAAAGAAAGAGATGAATTGGGTGTAAGTATTAAAGTGGATGGAGAAGTACAAGGAAAACAGGGACTTAAAATGAAATCATGCGGTTTAACTTTTGCTATCATTGACTCAGAAGCATCAGTTACCTTTATAGATCAAAAGTTCATATGGAAACACAGACTATATGAAAAGAATCTACCCAAGACTTTAAAGGTATACAATGCAGATGGAACTGAAGGCAATATTGAACGAATCATGCACTATGTGGTAATTTATATTTCTATAAAAGGAAAAAATGGAAGGTGGCATCATGAACATATTAACACTTATGTTTCTTCTTTGGAAAATTTGGATTTACTTATAGGTTACAATTGATTTGCAAGGCATAACCCAGAAATAGATTGGGTAAACAAGACAATCAATTTTCCTAGATGTTCTTCAAACTGTGAAATGCATTTAATCTCAAGATGAGTAACAGCAGAGGAACAGAGTCAATTGGAAAAGGAGTTGCTGAAAGAATTGTGGAAGTTTATCATGGTCTTCTCACAACATAAATCAGAATAAATGCCAACAAGAAAACTGTGGGACCATGGAGTAAAGTTAAAAGAAAACTTTGTTCCAAAGAAAGGCCGAATCATTCCTTTAGCTCAAGTGGAAATAAATGAAGTAAGAAGTTTTATTGACAAGGAAATGAAGAAAGGTTACATCAGATCTTCAAAATTGCCTGAAACTTCACCTGTGTTCTTTATCAGCAAAAAGGATGGTGGAAAACAAATGGTAATCGACTATCATTATCTTAACAAATTCACCATAAAAAACAATTACCCTCTTCCCTTGATTTCAACATTGATTAATAGGTTAAATGGTGCAGATTTATTTACCACTCTAGATCTACACTGGGGTTACAACAACATTCGCATGAAAGAGGGTGACAAGTGGAAAGGGGCTTTTACTATGCCCATAGGAGCCTACAAGCCATTGATTATGTATTTCAGGATGTGCAATTCCCCAAGTACTTTCCAGGCTATGGTAAACAACATTTTCCATGATATGTGGGAATATGTTGTTATTTACATTGATGACATCATGATATTTACCAAGAACAAGACTAGAGCACAACATCTAGAAATAGTTGCAGAAGTATTAGATCATCTTTGTGACCACAATCTCTTTTTAAAGCCATCAAAGTATCACTTCACTCAAACTCAAGTAGATTATTTGGGCATGGTTGTATCTAAAAAGGGGGTACAGATGCAACTCAACAAAACTAGTGCCATTTGGAGTTGGCCTATTCCGAAAACAGTTAAGCAAGTACAAGCTTTTCTAGGTCTAGCAAATTATTATTGGCATTTTGTTCCTAATTTTGCTGATATCACCAAATCCCTCAATTCCCTTACAAAGAAGGATACTCCTTTTGTCTGGACAGCTGCTTGTATGGTGGCTTTTGTTCATCTTAAGGAAATCCTCACTTCTGAACCCCTTCTTTGTTATCCCAACTCCTCTAAACCTGTTTGTGTCAAAACTGATGCTTCCAATGTTGCCGTGGGAGCAGTTCTATCCTATCAGCATGATAATGGGCTTTGGCGACCTACTGCATATATTTCTCACTCTTTGGACAAAGCAGAATGCAATTATCCTATTTATAACAAAGAGCTATTAGCTATTATTCAGGTGCTCAAGAATTGGTGTCATTATTTAATTGGACAAGATTCTTTTGAGATCTGGACAAATCACAAGAATCTTGAATACTGGAAATGGCCACAAGATCTATTATCTCATTAAGCTCAATGGCAGACTGTTTTAGCCAAATTCAACTTTAAATTATGTTACAAACTGGGTTCTACCAATGGATGAGCTGATGTGCTCTCCAAAAGACAGGACCATTTCAATAACAAACTGGACATTAACAAACAAATTGTTATGCTTTCTTCGGATGTTTTTCAACAAGTTCTTTTTCTTTCTTCTTCTTTATTTCCTTGTATTCAGCAAGCATCAGTGGACTTACAACTTCCTTCCCACTGATGTTATAGTTCAGAACAAAAAGTTTATTTAAATGATCAAAAACAAATTTTTGTTCCAGAAGAGCTATGTACCAAAGCTCTTAATTTATTTCATTCTTCACCTTTAGGTGGTCATGCTGGTCAAGGTTGTACTAGCCAGCTTTTATCTTGTTATTATTATTGGCCAGGTCTCCATGAAGATGTAGCGCATTTCATTTCTCATTGTTCCACATGTGCAACATCCAAGGGATCAGAAATGGTTATTCCTGTTTGTCCTCTTTCTACTGCTTTTTCTCCATGGAAAGATATTTCTGTGAACTTTATCATCAGACTTCCAGTTTCCAAAGATTTTGATGCTATTATGGTTGTGGTGGACAGATTTTCAAAAGAAGTTGTTTTTATTCCTTGTCTTTCTTCACTTTCTTCTCTTTATGTTGCAGAACTTTTCAGGGATCACATTTGGTCCAGACATGGACTTCCTAGCACTATCGTTTCAGATTGGGGACCTCAATTTGTATTGGAGTTCACAAAACAGTTAAATGAAATTCTGCAGATCAAGCAGAAATTGTCAATGGCATATCATCCTAGAATGGATGGTCAAACAGAACGGATAAATTGGGAATTAGAGCAATATCTGAGGAACTTCATCACAAAACAGCAGGACACTTGGGCAGATTGACTCAAAATAGCAGAATATCATTATAATAATTTGTATTCAACCTCTACAGACACATTGCCATTCGAAATAACAAAAACATATCATCCACAGCTTGGTTTTGAGCCACCCACATCAGAAAATCTGTTGTCTCATTTCTTATGAGACATGTCCAAATTATTCAAAGAAGTAAAAAAAGCATTAGAAAAGACAAAAGAGAAAATGGAGAAATAGAACAAGCAGAGCACGCCAACATATCAGAAAGGCCAGCAAGTTTTGCTTTCTACCAAGAATTTAATGCTTCCATATCCCTCGAAAAAGTTAACCAAGAAGTGGATTGGACCTTTTGAGATTTTAGAAGTTATTCCACATGCAGTTCATTTGTGCTTACTGAAAACAATGTGGATTTACTCCACAGTCAATATCTCTTGGATAAAACTGTATCTTCCATCCCTTCAAGGCCAAGATATTCTCACTCCAGATCCTATTCTTATTACAGAGAAAGGTCATGCAAAATATGAAGTTGATCATATTGTGGATTCTCAAGTTCATAAAGAAAAACTCAAATATCTGGTTCATTGGACTGGATATGGTGAAAATGATCGCATCTGGTAAACTAAGAATGATTTAGCCAATTTACCTGATCTTATAGAAGAATTTCACAAGCTTCATCCTTCTGCTCCTCAATGTCTTTTTACCACCGACCTCACCTTTTTCCTTTTTTTATTTGTGCCATATGAAAACCACACCATTGAAACTCCTTTATGCGTATCTCATCTGGAATCCTCGATCTAAAAAGGGGGTAGTGTTATAGTTCACTTTTTCAATTTTTGATCACATGACTTTATCTTATCTAGACACATGATGGGTCACATGACAGGTCTAGACCCAGGGCATAGGGTTAGCCTCATGTCTTCAGCCTTGTTTTCATTTCCATCTTTCTTCTATTTTAGAAGCCTTGTTCCTTTTAGCCAATTGGCTATTCTCACAAGTGCTTCTCTTTCATTTGATGGTGCCTCAGGGTCTGTGGGAATTCTCCCATCAGCGTCTTGGTCTGTGTGCCATTCTGTACCATATAAATACTGTAGCCTTAGCATATCTCAAGCTCCAGTCTTGAGCACTTGTATCTTTACTGCAGGTGGCCTCACTAGTGGCTCCTTTATCCTATCATCTTTGCCTTACCCTTGATTGGGTTTGTTTTGTCTCATCGTCTTTCATCTGAAATTGACAACCATAACATCTACCATTTGATGATCCTGGTTTGTAAACCATTTTGAAATTAAATTCAGCAAGTGTAGCTTGCCAATGAGCTTGTTGGGGAGAGAGATCTTGTGGATGTTTCCAATATTCCAAATTTTTGTGATCAGTCCATATTTCAAAAGAATCTCATCTAATAAGATAATGCCACCAATCACGAAGTGCATGAATAACCACCAAGAGTTCATTGTTATAAATTGGGTAATTTAACTCTGCTGCATCCAAGGAATGGGAGATAAATGCTGCAGGTTGCCAAAGACCATTATCTTGTTGATATAAAAGGACTGCACCAATGGCAACATCAGATGCATCCATTTCAATGCACATGGGCTTAGAAGAGTCAGAATAACAGAGAAGGGGGTTGAATGTGAGAATTTCTTTAAGATGAACAAACATCATCATGCAGGCAGCTGTCCATTCAAATTTGATATCCTTCTTTGTGAGAGAATTGAGAGGGCATGTGATATTGGCAAAATTAGGGACAAATCTTCAATAATAATTTGCTAAATCTAAAAATGCTTGAACTTGTTTGACAGTATGAGGAATGGGCCAGCTGCAAATAGCACTGGTCTTGTTTAGCTGCATTTGTACCCCCTTTTTAGATATAACCATTCCTAGATAATCAACTTGTGACTGGGCAAAATAACATTTAGATGGTTTGAGAAAAAGGTTATTGTCATGAAGACAACCTAATACTTGAGCAACTATTTTGAGATGCTGTTCCTTTGTCTTGTTTCTGGTAAAAATCATGATATCATTGATATATATTCCCACATATTCCCACATATCATGAAAGATATCATTGACCATTGCTTGAAAAGTACTTGGTGAATTACACATGCCAAAGTACATTACCAGTGGTTCAAAAGCACCTATTGGAGTGGTGAATGCTCCTTTCCACTCATTACCTTTCTTCATTCAAATGTTGTTATAACCCCATCTGAGATCTAGGGTTATAAACATATCTGCACCATTTAGTTGATCAATTAGCATAGAAATTAAAGGAAGTGGATAATTGTTCTTTATCATATACTCATTGAGATAATGATAATCTATTACCATTCATTTTCCACCATCCTTTTTGCTGATGAAAAATACTGGCAATGTTTGAGGCAATTTTGATGATCTAATATATCCTTTTTTCATTTCTTTGTCAACAAATTCTCTAACCTCTTTCATTTCCTCATTTGATAAAGGAATAATTCTACCCTTTTTTGGCACAAAGTTTTCTTTTAACTCTACACCATAATCCCTTGGTTTTCTTGTAGGCATTCTTTCAGATTTGTGCTGGGAGAAAACTGGTAAAAACTCCCATAGATCTTGTGGTAATTTCTTTTTTAATTGTGAACTTTTTTCTTCAGTTACCCTTCTTGATACTAAATGAGTTTCACAATCTCCTTCACACCTAGGAAAATCAATAGTTCTTTTTACCCAATCAATATCTGGATTATGTCTTTTAAACCAGTCATAACCAATTAGTAGATCCAACGTTCCCAAAGAAGAAACATAAGCATTTATTCATTCTCTGTGCCACTTACTGTTTTTTCCTTTTAATGCTATATATATAATCACATAGTGTGCAATTTTTCCAATATTACCCTGTGTTCCATCTGTGTTGTAAATGGTTAGCACTTTTGGTAAATCTTTTTCATAAAGTCCATGTTTCCAAATATATTTTTGATCAATGAACATTACTGATGCTCCTAAATCCACAATTGCAAAGGTAAGGCTGCAAGATTCCATCTTGAGTCCATTACATCCCCTAACTTCTCCATTGATTTTTACACTTACTCCTAATTCATCTCTTTCTTTCCTATTAAATAATTTTGCTAGATCCTTGTGTTCTTCACTTCCTATAGCAAATAAATGTCCATCAATAGTTTCTGACAGAATTAAGCACCCTATCTCTGGGGCCATGCTCATTCAAGATGCCATCACAGAGGAAGAAACTCACTTCCATTTCATAGTATGAGGACAAAAAGATGATAGAAAAGAAGACTGATTACATACTGGGAGCTTCATCTCTAGCTGAACTGACTCCCTTAGGCTTTTCCTGAAGCCTCCTTTTGTTTTCTTTCTGACTCAAACACATCTTGGAAATATGCCCTTGCTTCATCCATTGATTCCCAAGAAGCAGCTGGGATTTCTTGGAACCTTGCTATGTCAGCCATGTTGTAAACCAGTCTGAAAGATACCAGTTCCGCAGTTTGCCATCCATTTTCATCTGGCAGGGTGAAATCTGAAAATCAAACCAGTTGAACATATTGATTCTGAGAGGTTCCTTGAGTTTGTTGTGCTTGTGGATTAGTCCTCTAAGGATCTTTTCCAAAATTGTTTAATGGATGAGGAGCTGTAGGATTAAACACTCCTCAACAATCCCTTGCCAAGTGTCCAGGCTTCCCACACTTGTAACAGGTCTGAACCTATTGTTGCACCTGTCTATCAATTTCCATAGGTGCACCTCTACCTGGCTGAGTCCCAGTTGCTGTGAAGTGTGGTTGATTGGGTCAAGGGGGAGAATAACAAGGTTGATAGTTGTTAGGTGGGTATCATAGAGGAGGATATCAGGGAGTAAACCTTGGAGCTGATCTCTCTATGGCCATCCACTCAAAGGCTCTTCCAATTGTGTGACATTGATCCTGGAAGAGAATATAATCTTCCTTGATTCCTTGCATACATGCCTGCTGATACACCCTGTATTGCACCTGCTCTTTCATTAACTTTAGAGCATGGTCATCTCCTATTTCTGCATTTCTCCTTAGTACCTTGAAATCTTGGAGATACTTGTCAATTGAAGAGATGTGTTTCAATCCCTCTAGCTTCTTCAGGGCTTTGTGTGTTAGCTCATCAATGTGGAAATAATTGCAGAGCTCAATTGTGATCCCTGTAAAATCTGGCCAAGCTACCAGTCCCATCATCTCTCTTGCACCTTCGGCATTTAACCTGTACTTGATTTTGACATCCCTAAACCTTTTTAAAGTTATCTGCATGAATTCTTCCACTCTCCCTTCCAATCTGGATAGGACTGCTATGGTTAACTCTCAGTTGTTCCACCACCTTTGCTCATCCACCCAGACTGAAAGGAAAGCATACCACTTCCTCCACTTCTTCTTATCTCCTGCTCACTTTCCCGGATCACTGATCTTCTTCAATCCTCCCATCTTGGTAAGTTCTTCTACCAAGAGTTTCATCATATCTTCAGTATTCGAACTCATATTCATCCCAGTTGTAATATGGGTTGATTGCTGGGAGGGGCACTGGATCCTTGTGTATGGTGTTGGGGTGTACCTTGGCTGGGGTACCAGATCTGGTTGCTGCTGGGGTTGCTGGGACAAGATTGACCCTAGCTCAGTTAATTCAGGCTTGTTTAATGCACTTGCATAGGGGTCAAAGTTCAACAGGGTTGGTTACTGTTTGGGGAACTCAGGATACAGTTTTTAGAGTTCTAGACAGTCTGAGAGAGTGAAGTTGATCTGATGCTGCTACCTTTCTATCTCTTTCTCTCTTAGCAACAAAGTCTTTATGCATCTGTTCATTGAACTTGTTGAATCTGGTCTGAAGTGAAAGCCTTCCTAACTCATTATCCTCAAAACCCAATACTGCTTCAAATACAAAATATTTTAGTTGTTCTTCATGTCCCCAGACATACGCTTTCTTCATTAATTCAGTTTTCTGCTATATGAGCCCTTGACTAGGTAACCATAGTCTTGAGCAAGTGTTATATGCAATGTTGGATGTTGTACAGAAGAGTGATATTCCCTAGTGAAGGGCATTGTCATTGTCAGTATGGTGAGAGTTTAAGCAAAAGAGAATATATAAGTGAACACTGTACTAGATATTACAAGTGCTCAAGACTGGGCTTGAGATGTGCTAAGGCTACAGTATTTATATAGTAGAGAAAGGTGCATGGACCAAGACCCTGATGGGAGAATGCCCACAGACCCTGAGGCACCATCAAATGGAAGAGAAGCACCCATGAGAATAGCCAATTGGCTGAAAGGAACAAGGCTTCTAAAGTGGAAGAATAGTGGAAATTAATAACAGGTATAAGGCATGAGGCTAACCCTCTGCCCTGGGTTTAGACAAGTCATGTGACCCATTACATGACCTGATAAGATAAAAGATTAGATAACCACGTGGAAAGATAAGATAAAGTCACGTGATTGAAAAGTGAAAAATGCGGACTATAACAAATATCCTGAAAAGGAACTAAATTTGTAGTTAGAATAGAATTGAATAGATAGGAGATCAGAATGGGAATACTCAAGGTAGCAAGTCCTAAGAAGCTGGAATACAAGTCACCAGATAGGCCTGCATTGCAAGTACTAGCTAAGACATGAATAAAGTAAGAGTAACAAGTGGTTAAGGTTGGAGAATCTTAATAGGAAATGCACTAGCTACTTATACTAATCCTAGCAGTACACAGATCATCCAGTAAGTCCAGCACAATACTAAATAAGGAATGTAGGCATAGGGTAAGGGTTAAGGGTATGACCAAATGAGCCATGCAGATAAGAAGTGTGGAATAAAAGAGAAGTCTAAGAGTAAAGAATTAGATTAGAGATAGTGGAGATTAAATCATATTTTCAGCCATAAGGCCAAGGAAATCTCATCTGGATCTCTGCCATGATTCTATTTTGATTCTTTTCTGGATCAAGATCAGATTCATTGAAAATTAGATTGTGAGATACCATTATCTGAGATACTAGATTCAACTCTAGTTATCTCTAATCTAAGAAACTCTGAATATTAACTAGACCATAATCTAGGGTTATTCCTTGTTAGGCATAGGATTCTCATGATCATGTGCTTGATCACATGACTCTTGTACTCATGAATTAACTATGTGTAATACCTTGGATATCAGCAACAAAACTATTTCAATAAGTATACTACATTAATTGGTAAATATAGACCAATATGGAAGGAATTACTTAAGCAATGTATATATTTGTAGAAAGCCCTTGATCTGGGCCTTCCATCAATACCTAGGTCTATGGGTTTAATATCAAAGATGAACTAGTTATTTGCACAACAATCAAAATAGTATCAATATTGGAATGGTTTTGTTGCTTAGTGTAGATAAGATAGTAATCTATGAGCATATTGTACAATTTCATCTAATTGATTAATCCATGGATTATAAATAACAAGCAAGTTGGGCTCTGGTTTAAGCCAACATCTTTACCAATCAGAAAATTCACCACCAATGCGTAAGCTATTTATAAGTCATAATAATTCTAGCAAATGCTTATTTTATTTCAATTATTTTTCAAATGCATTTCAAACTGTGTTTGCACAGGATGAGCTGATATTTGACATTTTCCCACCATTCCTTATTGTTATCTCAGGCCCCCACCCATTACTACTAATGCTCATATTCTAAAGGGTAAATCTACTTGATTTCATTCTTTTTCACAAGCTCCTTGGCCAATGCAAATTTGCTAGTATAGTGTTGATCTTCTGACATTGAAATTTGAATCTCCGCGCCTTGCGCTGCACTTGGGTGAGATTAACTCGTACTCGATTGCTGAGACGCTAGAAGGCAAAACCGAAGGCATCACGACGGCAACCGCCCTTGGCATTGTCGCATCATATCTTTATCTTGAAACTCTGTCCAAAACCTGACTCCTGCAGTCATTTGGTCCCAGTTTCGGCGGAAGTAAGGTGCCCTAGTGGAACGAGTGAAACACGGAGCAGAGCAGGTGTTGGTGTCCCACCGTACCACCCGCGCAATGAATCCTGAATGGTACAAGTACGAGAGCTGGACGTGAGGGTGTTCCTGACGTCATCAAGCGTGACATAAGCTGTCTGGCTGGACGAATTGATTTCCATTGTTAAATAGCTTATGCTGTCCGAATGCAAAGTCACACGCCTCGGGTTGCCGTCTTCACAGGTTTGCTCCTCGTGTCCACTGTGAGCACGACCAGCTTGGCTATCACCGTGTCTGACACCTGCCAGCCCTTTCTGAACCGTCACCCGTCGTCGACATGCTTCAAGACGAGAAGAGCTGTAACCAACCAGTCCCTGTCCCCGCTGAGAAGCCTGACTTCTCTGAGCCGCAAGTCCGAGAACACGAGGAATCTATTCCCCTCAGTATCGAATCCGAACTTGGGCTACGCGCTAATGACCATCCTCCCGTGTCACTTCCACCGCCTGTTACTGCCCCGTCCAAACAGCAGCGTACTAAAGTACCTGCCGCTGCTATCATTCCCATCTGGATAATCCTCAGTTCAACTGTTATCCTATACAACAATCGCGTGTACAACACCTATGGATTCCGCTATCCTGTCTTTCTTGTCACCTGGCATCTCACCTTTGCTGTTCGTATGCTTTTTCTTTGTTGTCACCACCTAACGCGTTCGTGAGACAGACTATCGGCACAAGAGTGCTTCAGCACACTACTAGTCTGCTTGATGGCGTCAAAGATGTCCACATGTCTCAAGCGATGTTCATGCGTTCCATCCTGCCTATTGGCCTGCTCTTCAGTGGCAGCCTCATCCTTAGCAACACTGCGTATCTTTATCTCAGCATTGCATACATCCAGATGCTCAAGGTATACTCATCTCTGTCTACCAAACTTACCTGACTTCTTTATTTACACTCACATGTGTGTTCGACATCGCTGACACGTTAATCGTAGGCTTTCACGCCGGTCGCGATCCTTCTCATCTCGTGGATGACCCAGATCAAGGAACCAAATCGTCGTCTAGCTATGATTGTGTTCATGATCTCGTCTGGCATTGCCCTCGCCTCACATGGAGAGCTCCACTTTAACTTGACTGGATTTTTGACGCAAGCTGCTGCCGTTGCTGTACGTATCCTTGCTCCAACCTTCTCTGGCCCTGTGATGAATGACAAGATCAATTCAGTTCGAGGCATCTCGTCTCGTCATGATTGAGATTCTCCTTCACGGTCTCAAAATGGACCCCCTCGTTTCTTTACACTATTACGCACCGGTTTGCGCCACTATCAATCTTTTAGTCATTCCCTTTACAGAGGGCTTTGCACCATTCTATGCGATCGCCACCGGCGAGATAGGCTGGGTGGTTCTCCTTTCTAATGCCCTGGTGGCTTTTTTACTTAATGTTGCCGCTGTCTTCTTGGTGGGTGCCGGCAGTGGCTTGGTACTCACACTCGCTGGCGTGTTGAAGGTCAGTTACATCATTATACGTTGGAATGATAGAAGTGCTGAACAGGTCTTTCGTAAGGATATTTTACTTATTGCAGGATCCGTACTTTTGTTCGGCGCGCCTATCACGCCGCTACAAATTTTTGGTACAGCTCTCGTCATGGATTCTCATGCTTGCTTGTTGAATGAGGATGCTAGGTTACTCGGTCGCCCTCTGTGGGCTTATCTTTTACAAGACGTGCGCCGGAAAGTAATGCGGTGCAGTGCCACTCACGCGGTCGTGCCCCTTGCCGTGCTAGAAAGCTCTGATAGATTTCCTTCTCCGGGCGTGGGGAAGAATTGCTGCGGTCAAGATCCCCATCTGAATATTTATTGTCTACTTGCATTCCTCCTTCATGTGACTTGTCGCTCCCTCCGTGAACTGTCTCCTCGTGCTCTATATCCCGCTCGCTGCGCATCATGTATCTTTGCTTGCTGATTCATCAATATCATCCGTACTATAGACATTTATTGTTCAATGACTTTTGTGAACAATCGATACTGTACTTTTCGATAAGGAAAATCCCATTTTAGTTAGTTAATAACTCGTTACGATGTCGGCTGTGCATAGAGACCTGTTCGTCGTCCACACGAAACAAGTTTAGCGGTCGACAGGAATCACCGGTTTCACAAAGATATATTGATTCGCATACTTTGATATTTGACACAGCTTTCGCGTGTCCATTCAGGTACATTTGGCACGTCCGGGGACTTCGGTAGAACTGGGTGAGTCATTAAGAGACTAGCAGTCGCACATGATGCTGCATTTCTAGCGCTAGGACTTGCGTGAATGTGGATACCAAACGGATACATTCCACCGCAGACGAGCCTAAACTCGTAACACTGCCTTTCCTGTGTCCCAGACGAGATGTATGATGATCACGTAATGTATGATCCAGGGCACACCCAAACCAGTAGCATACGACCGTATATCGGTTCTGAACTTTCAAGCCGTCGGAACAGTCAGCACGCGACCCGGACGCAGCGCATTCTTACATCAAAATCTAAGATTCGATATCGGAGGGTTTTTTTCTCATCATTCGCACACAAAGTCCGACGTGATAACGATGCTGTCGACCTGGCTTGGCCTGAGAGGATCACCATGAACCTGGGCTTGACCGGTCTGGATCTGCCAATAGTAGTGATCCGAGTACATAGTGGTGACGGCACGGTGACCAACACAAGCGGCGAGGCACGACATGCGTGGGTAGTCAGCTGAAGAAAACGTTGGCCCCGTGTGAGCTAGCAGGGTCGCATGCAGTGGTCAACGGAAATTCGAGGGATAAAAGACAGCCACCCGGGTCGAGACCTCGAAGCTGCCCAGCGCACGACATGGTCGTGATTGGGCTAAGAGAAAAAGGGTGCTGGGTACAGGAACGATACACGGGTACCTTGGGTGCCAATCATGACCATCACGGAAGGGACTAGCCGGAGACAAGACACGGCTGGATCAGCAAAACACCCGCAATGAACCGCCCTGGATGGTCAGTCGGGAGCTTGTACCTGTCTGCCATGGGTTCGTGCCCCTCAGACCCTTGTAACCCTGCATTGTCTCGCCACCTAGATGCTATTGTACGAGCTAATGTAAAGTCACTCAGCAGTCACCAATGATGGAGAATCTGAGGTGCGATAGGGGCAAGCTGCGAAGATAATATACTGATTATCTAATGGTAATGTGACCACGAACATGACCAGTGTTTGAACAGTGATGAGATGCATACAAGAAAAGCTAACAACCATTACTTCTGATTTGTGCTGCTTGATTATGCAAAGGTCTATTTGGTTACAGATAAGAACAAGCAAGCATATTAAATTCTCAGCTAATTTACATATTCAATGAATATAGTAAGTAACAAAACTATTGCTAAAATATAATAAAGTAATGAATGTCTAAAAATGACCTTGAAAACCTAAACTTTAACCCTAATTTTGATGAGTGCTTCTAGACAATCATTGGCTCTTTGTACTAGAGCACTGACAGGCAAGATAAATATAGGCTTGGTAAGGCACTAAGTAAAGCACACATCTTATGTGCTAAGCTACATTTAACACCAATCTAGGGTCCTGTTCCTTGAAAGAATGCATTTTCTACTGCTGCTATGGGTTTTTGTGCTAGTGGTCCTAACTAGGCAAGAAAGAGGGAAAGAGTTGAACATGACTGTAAAGAGCAATGCCCTAGCCAAGATCAAAGAGAGGCTTCTCTAGTAATTACTTATTAAAGCTAAGACTTAAGTGACTAGAACTAGAAATTTAGTTTGAGACACAGATCTTGTGTGTTAAACTACTGAGAGCTTCTAAAGCCTAAGGGTGCTCAAATACTACTAATAAAGGCTTTGAACTAGAGCCAACAGAACTAGGCAAGAAATAAGAACAGAGGCAAGAGACTTGGACTTGTGAAAGCAGAGAGCTCAAGTGCACAAGACTGGGTAAATCAGACTTGCACCTCTCCTTTATATAGGCTACAGAAATGCACACAGACCATACACAATGGACTGGCCCTAAACTATAGTATAGTAAGCTATCCAATGGCAAAACTAGAGTGAGGACCTAGAAATACATGAGATGAACATGAGGTAGTCTAGACCAGCCTAGACTTGTGACAAAGTGAAGAGGTAAAAAGGTGAAAGTGTAAAATAAGTAAAAAGATGAAGATGTGAAAAAGGTCATGTGATGTGACAATGTGAAGAGTTGCAAGAGTGAAGAAAAAATGAAGAAAATGTAATAAAAATTATAACACAGTTCTAGCATCTTAATCCCTTATATTTTGCAAGGAAAGACTGCTAATTAAGTACATGAGCTACCTAGTAGGGAAGTACCCTGAGCTCAAATAGATAAAAAAGAATGAAAGCATAGGATAGATATTAAAAAGTGCTGGCAAATGGCAGATATAGATAAGAGAAAATAAAAAAGAAAGATAAAAATAAAGAAAGTGTCAGGATTAATGGATATTAAAGGCATGTCTTAATCATAAGGTCAAGGAGATTTTATCTGGATCTCTGCCACACAGATCTAATCCTTATCTAGATTGAAATCAGATTTATTGGAAGATCTGGCAGCTATCTTTATCTAAAATCTAGCTATATTACATAACTTCTAATAAAAAACTCTAAGAACTTTAAATAAAGAGAAATTACAAACTAGAGTTATGTCAAATCAGGAATTTCTTGTATATGATTATGTGAGATCACATGACTACTTAAAGCATTAAAGTATTACTTTATAACACTAAATATTATGATTTAAAATTCTCTAAGACTAACTAAAATAAAAACTGAGGCAGGAACACTGGAAGAAATCCTAATCTTAGAAGACTAGAGAAAAGAACAACTAAAGGGGGATTTTTAAAGAAGAACTTGAGAATAGACTTATTTACTTAAGTAGAACTAACTACAAATAAAGCATATACAGATACTCTTCTACTGCTGAATTTAAAAGGAAAGGAACTAATAAGAATCTAATTGTTATATTTTGCACCTCTGACCCAATTCTGACCCTATCCTGACTTGGCTTATAACTGGTCCTTATACCCAGTAAGCTACTCTAGCCCTCTAACTTCTTTTCAGGCAACTCTGGCCCTTTGTCACCATTCTAGTCTGCACCAGCTATGCATGTATGCTTCCTATCCCTTAGTGATATGCACTTTCCTGGGCCTCTGCTTTCACTCCACTCTATTCCATTTTCAGTTCTATTTCAGTTCCAGTTAAGTACTACCTTAGTTCAATTTTGTCATCTCTGAAATATTCTGGTATAACTCTGTTACCATTCCCACTTTTAGTTACTATTACCATCATTGTTACTATTCCTGTTCTGTTTTTGTTCCTTGCTTCCCCTTATTTCATTCTATTACCCTTCAGTTTTAGTCTGACATGATTGGACATTGTCTTTCCTAACATTTCCATTTGTTTCTTAGATATTTAGACATCTGCTTTACTTCTGAGTTTGCACCTGTCTCACTTTGCTACACTTCTAGATAGTTCTGCCTCTCTAAGGTATAAGTACTGTAGTTTTGTATCTTGTACCTCAGTATGAATATCAATATAAACACCCCCCTATCTTTATTTTTACTCTAATTGAGCCCTTGGGCTCACTTTGACCCTCTGGATTACTCCAGAGAATCTCCAGGGTGTTACAAACATAACAGTCACTAGCAGAAGAGTCACATGACAAGCACGTGACTGTGAGACTTTATTGCCAAACAAGGATAAACCCTAGGATATGGTTAAGTTGTTATTTAGATTATTCCCTTGGATTTGGGCATAGCTTATGATTGAATCTAGTATCTCAGATGATAGCAGCATCTTCCAATTAGATCTCCAATGAATCTGGATTTAGATCTAGATGAGGGTCTGATCTGATCTGTGGCAGATCTCTAGATGGGATCTCCTTGGCCTCATGGTAGAGGGTATGGTTTAATCTCTGCTTACCCTAGACCCTTTCCTTCCATTCTACATAGCCTCTTCATTCTACATACCTTATTCACATGGCCCATTGGTTATATTCTCAGTAAGCACACCCTATGCCCTATTTCCTTATTTAGTATTTCCCTGTACTCTGGAGGTGGTCCATGCACACTTGGATTTAGTATAAGTAGCAGGTAGTTCCTTGGTTTCAGCTCCCAAGCCTTAACCACCTTTGTTATTCCTGTATATTGTCTAGTGCCCTTCAATAGAGGCATTTCCCTCCTAACTGGTGCTATGGCTCCTCAGGCTTTACTACCCTGAGTTCATCACATCGCTCTTCACTCTATTCCAACCGAATCTGACAACAAAACTGATGCACCCTTTTAAAGCAGACCATTTAGAGTTAGGATGGGTCATTTAGAGATTGACACTGTAACACAGGGCCAAGTGATATCCTTGAAGAAGTCATAAGATCCCACCTCCATGACTAGGCTTGACTCTCTTTATCCTGCCTGTCCCTCATGTTAAGCCCCAAGACAGTCCTCTTACCCACCTCTAACATCTATGTAAATTGGAACATCAGAAAGTACAAGGACACATCACATAAGATGAAGCCAAGTCCCATTTGATCAACAAAACCCTTTCTAGATCCCTCCAGAGATCTCTGGAGTCTCTGGAGTTATAACCTTCCCTTAGCATCAAGGATTTTGTTTAGAAAGGAACTGGGTATAAGTTTTAACAGTTACTTCTTTTGTTATGCTAGGCCCAGGTAGAAACAGGCATAGACCTTGCTATGAAGAGTGGGGGAGGCACTACCGAAGGTAAGCCTCAAAATGAAGTGGAAGGCAACAAATAAAGTGTTATGCCTTAGCAGTATCAGCTATACTCCCAGGAGTATGTCAAAGTCAGATGCTAATGACTCTCTGGTTAAGTGCCAGGACATAAGTAGTGATTCCAAGTACTAGGTACAAGGACAGGAGAGATGCAAGGATTATAAGGTGATCACAAGGTAGAAGTAGTGTAAAGAAAGAAGGAACAGGAAGTATGCTACTTTATAGTACAACTAATAGAGTTCAAGCAGAGAACAACTAAGTAATCATGCTGATGAATGATAAGTAAGGTATCCATGTAGAAATGGATGGAAAGAGACAGAACAATTATGAGTCAGCTAATTGGAAAATAGAAGGCCTGGGCAAAGTGTTATGGTGTTAATGTCTGAACAATCCATTCTAACTTTAAATGGTCTGTCTTGATAAGGTGTGTTAGTTTTGTTGTTAAATTTAAATTGAATAGAATATGGAATGGTGTATGGACTTAGGGTAGCAAGGCCTGAGGAGCCATCTCACTTAGTTAGAAGGGAAAAGACTATATTGGAGGGAGTACAGTTTCAGTATGAGGATAACAAAGTAATTAAGGCTGAGAAGCCAAAACCAAGGAACTACTCTGCTATTTATACTATAGCCAATGGCACACAGACCACCTAGTCTCTCCAGTACAATACTAAATAAGGAAAGAGGGCATAGGGCATGCTTACTGAGAATATGACCAATGGGCCATGTGATAGAGGTGTGTAGAATGGAGAGGCAGTGTGGAATGAAAGAATAGGGTCTAGGGTAAGTGGAGATTAGACCATGCCCTCAACCATGAGGCTGAGGAGATCCCATCTAGAGATCTGCCATAATCAGACCTGACCCTCATCTAGATCAAGATCCAGATTCATCAGAGATAAGATTGGAAGATGCATCTGTTATCTAAAATGCTAGATCCAACCCTATAAGCTGTGCCTAAACTTAAGGGGAATTGTTATGAAGTGACACTCCAGCACTAGAACTAGTCACATGACATCACATGATTGTGCACAAGACACCCCATTTTAAGCTTAACCCTAGTCTGTGGTCTGTTTTCTTTAAGAGTATTTATTATTCCTTTCCCTAGCAGTGGTCATGTGATCATCAGTCACCTGACATGGATCTTCCCAGGATCTTCCCTGGAACTGCCCTCCATCTAATCTCCATGGATCTCATCTGATCTAGATCTGGACCATAGATGTATCTGTGGCAGATCTACAGATTGGATTTCATCTGTGGCAGAGATCTCCATCCTCATGGTGCAAGCACCTCTGACCCTGCATTCTATTCATAGATTACTTCTCTTCCATTCTCCCACATCCACATAATATCCTGCCATACTCTTAATCTCTGCCCCATGCTTTTCCCTCATTTCTTTTTTATCTATTAACCCAGGGTCTAGGGCATTCCCTGATTAGGTAGCACATGTATTTAGTCAGCATGGTCCATGCTCAGGATCCTCTAATATATAAAGGCAAGGGTAGGCAAGCTGGGATTCCCCAGTTTTGCTTACTTGAGTCTAGATTTAGATTTAGTCTTACTGGCATAGGCTTAGTCTATTGCTTTTTTGACTCTCAGCCTATCCTCACTCATTTATAAGTGCCTTGACTCTCACTTTTGTCTCACCATGCCTAGTTCCTGGCCACTAGCACAAAAGCCAGATAGCAAGATTAGGAAGGCACTCCCCAAGGATTAGGGTTAGGAAGATCAATGTATCAAGAGTTGCGTTTCAGGAATACTCTGATAGACAACTCAACCATATCCTAGGATTTGTCTTGTTTTGGCAAGAATGTCTCATGGTCACATGCTTGTCATGTGACTCTTCTGCTAGTGAATGTTACATTCATAATACAAAGAGCATAACAAGAAAGTGGTCTGGATAAGGCCAGAGTGCAAGAAGAGCAGAATCTATTGTGAAAAGATAAACAAAAAAGCACTCAAGGTGTGAGAAGAGCAGAAGCTATGACAAGGAGTAGAGAAAAGAGAAAAAGAAAAGAGAAAATATAACAGATTGATTTTTCTAAAAAGTTGTTTTTATTTCATGCCTTTCATCTTTTTCATCTCTTTATACTGCAGAACTTTTCCAGGATCATGTATGGTTGAGGCATGGTCTCCCATTATTGATTATTTCAAATAGAGGTAAAACACAACTTCTGATGCATTAACTTTCCTAACTCTAACCCTTGGGGAGTGTCTTTTATTCTGCTATCTGGCTTTTGTGCTAGTGGCCAGGAACTAGGTGAGATGAATGAGAGTAAGAGCCTAAGCCAGCTCCTAAGCCAATAGAGAACTGTTGGATCACTTATAGAGAGTGGAGTATAGCCAGAAAAAAGTAAATCAGACTCAAGTGAGCAAGACTGGGGAATCCCAGCTTGCTACCCTTGCCTTTATATATTTCAGGAAAAGGTGCACAGGCCATGCTGACTAAGTACAGGAACTACCTAATCAGGGAATGCCCTAGACCCTAGGTTAATAAATAAGAATGGAAGCATGGAGCAGAAATGAAAAGTATGGCAGAAGGCCATGCAGATGTGGGAGAATGAAAGAGAAGTATCTAGGAAATAAATGCAGGGTCAGAGGTGCTTGCACCATGAGGACAGAGATTTCTGCCATAGATGAGATCCAATTTATAGATCTGCCACAGATATATCTAGAGTCCAGATTCAGATTCAGATCTAACTCAGATAAGATCCATGGAGATTAGACTGAAGGGCAGTTTCTGGTAAAATCCAGGGAAGATCCATGTCAGGTGACTAACTGTCACATGACCACTGCTAGGAAAAGGGAATAATAAATACTCTTAATAGGATAAAATCACAAACTAGGGTTAAGCTTAAAAAGGGGTGTCTTGTGCATGATCACATGATGTTACATGACTGGTTCTAGTGCAGGAGTGTTACTTCATAACAAGAGGCCCTCAATTTATTTCAGAGTTCATGCTTAATAAGATTCTTCAAATCAAGCAAAAGATCTCTATAGTTTATTATTCCAGAATGGATGGGCAAACAGAACAGATAAATCAGGAGTTGGAACAATATTTAAGAAGCTTTATAGCCAAAAGACAGGAGCAATGGGCAGACTGGATTAAAATCATGGAATACCATTATAATAACTCATATTCAACTTCTACAAAGACAATATCATTTGAAGTAACAAAGATATATCATCCACAATTGGGTTTTGAATCCCCACCTAATTCTGTACCACCCTCTTATTTTCTTTGTAATATGTTTAAATTCTTCAAAGAAGTTAAGAAAGCATTAGAAGAAATCAAAAAGAGAATAAAAAAACAAAATACTAGAGTATTGCCATAGTATAAGAAAGGCCAGCTTGTATTATTATCAACAAAGAATCTTACACTTCCCTATTTTTCCAAGAAGTTGTTCAAAAAATGAATAGGATCTTTTGAGATCACAGAAGTCATTTCTCATGCTGTGTGTCTCAAATTACCATCAACAATGTGAATATATCCTACTGTCAACATTTCTTACATTAAATCCTATCTTTTTTCACTCAAAGGACAAGACACTCTTACTTCTGATTCTATTCTTATTACTGAGGAAGGTCATGAAGAGTACAAGGTGAATTACATAGTTGATTCTTGTATTCACAAGGGCAAGCTGGAATATTTGGTTTATTGAATCAGATATGGTGAAAATGATCATACCTGGCAAACAAAGGACAATTTAGCCAATTCTCCTGAGCTTATTGAAGAATTTCATAAGCTTCACCCTTCAGCACCTTGTTGTTTTTTCAACATTAACCTTTCTTTTTTCCATTCAATGTTTAAGCCTTATGACAACATCACTAAAGCTGTACCATTAAGCATGTCTTATCTGAAATTCAAGACCTAAAAGAAAGGTAGTATTATAGTTTCCTTTTTTCAAATTTTGATTACATAATCTTATCTTATCTCTATCATGTGGTTATCTAATCTTTTATTTAATCTAGGCATGTGATGGGTCACATGACAGGTCTAGATCCAGGGCATAGAGTTAGCCTCATGTCTTTAGCCTGCTTTTCATTTCTGTTTCCTTTTATTTCAGAAGCTTTGCTTCTTTTCAGCCA